>VMBQ01010762.1:11932-27340 GCA_007657795.1 Dreissena rostriformis | reverse complement strand
GTTATACATGGGTGCGCGGTATACATGGTAAAATACAGTATTTGTAAAATAAAGAGATCTGCCATTTTGATAGTGAAGTATTTTCAAATATTGCAATAACTTATCAACACACATATTCAATGATCAAACTTATGACAAGCGCACAAGCCCAACACTGGTGAATTTTTATCAGGGCTTGCTCTCAGTTTACATATTCAGACAGACTCCACAAAACCTGTCAGTCAGACAAATCTTACAACAAATAACAATGTCTGCTAAACATTTTGGTGCTGTCATACATTATATCATAAAATAAATTTCAGAATTACAAGTCTTAAACAAGCATGGATTTTGATAGGTTAAGAAAAAGTCTGATAAGATTCTTAGCCTTATCAATCAATGTGTCTGAGGTTTCGCTGAATCTGGACAGGCATGTATGAGAAATTGGATTTGCAGGAATGAACTTCGTATTTCAATGACAGTTATTCTACAATGTGGACGCATTCATTACTACAAATTCAAACACACATTATACCTTTCCTTTAAAATGAATAGTAACCAGCATCTTGTAGTTGAATTGATCTGCTAACGACTCTTGTTTCTTTTGCAAGAGCTTTTGAAGTCTTCCAAGTCGCTGACTCTTTCTCATTGACGGATCTCCAACATTAGTTGACATTATGTTGGTTTGCAGGATTATGAGGGAATGTTGATTAATTGAAGCAATAAACAAATATGTACACTCATGTGCAATACACAACAATTAAAACTAAGACGTACGATACTCAATGCTACTAAAATATTGAGCTACATATTTACAACTATACTGAGCAATGTTCAGTCATTTTCAACAGTCTGGATATCCATTTTCTCAAATTTGTTTTCAATTGCTCGACACCCTCGTACGACGTGGTTAAGACATTATAGAAATGAAAACAAAAACGCTTCAACTTGCAAAAAATGAGAATAGCCAGATGCTCTACAAAAGAACTATACGTTAAGTGTTTTTGGAAAAGTGAATCATTGTCCGACATTGTAGTGCTGGCTGCTGCAGATGGTTTCTTATTAACAAGGCCATGTTGAATTTCCCTGTCACGGTCTCGTAGACCTGATTTTTTCGTTTCGTGTTTCCAATTTTAGCTCGTTTCTCGAACCGGAAATCGTCGAAACTTCCGACTTATCTAATAAAAGTTGTGTTCTGTAATAATTGCAAAAGGTTACAAATGACACACATAAACATCTAAAGATGGAGCCAACACTTATAATTATTGGAGTAATTGCACCAATATGTGTCGCTATATTAGGATTGACGGCCATTTTTTATCTGGTATTTAGTGACAATGACTTGCCACCGCAACAAGTCGCACGAGATAAAGATCCAAAGGCATCTATACTGGCTGTAATTGGTTCAGGTACAAAAAGGTTACAATATACTAATTTATTAATAAAATGTTTTACACCAAATGCCTCCCAGTCCCTGCCAAGCACCTGGCATAAAGAATAGATCACCAGGAGTAATAATGTTTCATCAGTAAAGTTGTCTCATGATTCAAAGCTGGTTGGCCCTTAATCACAAGGGATGCTAGTCCATATAAACGGACTCCCTGAGAGCCTTTGATAATTTTTGCTTTTATGGCTCTGGGAGTCCATATGCACCTCTTCATAAACATGGGTGCAGTTCAGCGCAGAGAATCCGTGCGCTTCACTAAACAGACTTCGTTCGAGACGAATTGAGGAAAATAATGAATAAACTTTATAAACCTGTTAAATTTACCTGAATGGCAACCTACGGACTTTATCCTGTGCATGCACCCTTAAAAACATGACGATGTTTCAACACACTATTCTCGTTGATATTTTTATGTTTTGAAATTTGAAACAGTTTATTTTGTGACGAATAATTTAGACCGTCGTCGACTTAGGCTACATCACATAACCCGATGTTCAAAATATTGGTCAGGCCTTTTTCTGTCTATTTGGGGAAAAAGTACCTAGCAAAATGGGGATTTTTCGAGTCGTGAAATCTTCCCAATGGGGAAGAATTTTAAATTATGGTTATATATTTTGAAGGTTGTTTAAAAAATAAAATTGAGCTATAGATTCTAATAATCATAAGTCACAAGACATTTCTTTCTAAAAAAAAAATTTTTTTTGGGGGGGGGGGATTTTTTTTGAGAATTGGGGACAAAATATTCATATTTGGCATGTGGAATGGGTCTGACTATCGGACCCGTGAGATAGGCAGAAAAAGGCCTGTTGGTGTACTGTGACCTAAACGACAACAACACTTTTTAAGTCGTCACCAAAATAGCAGTTTCTAATATGGTGGATAGAGTGTACGAAAGAAGAACGAGGTCAATAAAAAAGCAATTATTTCTTGCTTAAATAGTACCATTTGGATGAATTTGTGGTTTAGACAGGTAAACTTTGATAAGTTCTTGCAATTTCAGTGTTCCTTAACCCTTGCATTGTTGATTAAATTTTGCACCCATGTTTATGAAGGGGTGCATATGGACTCCCAGAGCCGTCAAAGCAAAAATTATCATAGGCTCTCAGGGAGTCCGTTTATATGGACTAAAGGGATGCATGCATGACGCCATATATACAATCATAGTCTTATTTATAAGTCGTTGCCAAGAATTTAGAGATACTTTTTATACGGGCTAAATTCTTTGGAACACCTTTTCGGCCAAGGACCAATTATGTGGTGGAAACCAGAAAGTTTAAATTTTCATCAATATGCTTAAAATTGCAAAATAACATTACCAACTCATAAAATTTTAGTTTAGAAGTCCATTTTTACATCAAATATTGTCGAATTGAAGTTAAAAGGCATAATTTGTTTCAGTTAAACTTCTGCTTAAATCGCGATACAATCACTGACCTCTCGCCATGTTATGAAACATTTAAATATCAACAAATTAGAAGAAGGCATTACGGTGTAATAGGCTGCGTTATCGATTTAAATCTACCTGCGGTACACAGCGGGAAAAGCGATAGGAATTGAAAATGTGAATAGTAGGTTGATTTAAATTGCCCAGGCTCGCAAAATTGAAAGTGTCATTACATAATTCTTACAGAACATTATCGAGAAATGAATTATCTACACAGGTATGTAAATATTATTGCAATCCGTTGATATTAACTGTCTGATATCGGGGCTTGAATGTTGCGCACAAAATCCTTGCGCAACAATATAGACAAAGAAGGAAAACTGTCCACTATTGTTTTAGTCCTTCCCCTGTTGTACGCTCCAAATATTACCCATATAAAAAGTAGCTTAATATTTGAGAGCGTCAACAAGTTGGACTAGACACAATAATAAACTAACTCTGTCAATACTTCTGTAATTTTCAATTAGATTTAGAATTAATACTAAAAGCTTGGTATCAGAAAATATGCAAGAAGTGTGAACTGTCATTTTGAGCTAGACTATCAAACAGTTCATGCTTTACAACTCATCTATTCAGCAGCATAAATGTTATAGTTAAGGTTTGCCTGCAACAACTCTATACTTATCTCCATTTCTACTTTATGTAATTTATTTAATCAGGGCCCTTAACTCTTAATTGCTATTATGGTGAGCAGAATAAATTCCCATTTTTCTTGACTACTCACCTTAAAGTTTGAGCCATAAGCATAAGTGTTATGCTCTGGTCAAGGTTTAATGCAATATGTGCATATCACTGTTTCTACTACAGGTAACTGACAGAATGTTGATTACACTATCAAACGGAATAATTGTTGAGCCAGCAGTCTAGTGACAGCATTTGATGTACTTGAAAAGTGAAAGTTGAATATATGATTACTACTACATATAGTCAATTGGAGCTTCAAATATGTCTTTTCCATCATTTTGTTAGGTCACTTACAGACGATTTACATAACTAGAAGTAGAACTATCAAAAAAGAGGAATAGAAGAGCTGTATTTGGACAAATCTTTTTATGTCTAGAATGTCTGCCTGAAGTTCAAAGCTCTCTTGTATTCTTCAGGTGGTCACACTTCAGAGCTCTTGCGATTGATGAGCCATCTGGGCAGTCACTATGAACCTCGATATTACGTCATGGCTAACACTGATGTCATGAGTGAAGAGAAAGTACACAAACTGGAGAAAGATGCAAATATAAAGGTTTAGTATTGCCTAATTTGTATGGCTTACAGTGTTGTGATCACTGTTTATTGGTATAAAAATATATACCTTATTTGAAATATGAAACAAAAAGTTATATTATGGCAAAGTTGTAAAGTGAAAACTGTTACATGATCAAAAAGTAAAAATATTGTAACTTTTTTCATGGGATTCAGATATTGTTAGACACTTTTGCTTAAAAGGAGAGCTTTAACTGTTCTTTGTACATATAAAACGTTAGATAGGAATTATTTTAACAAAGATTTTTTTATACCCCCATTACCATTGGTAATGGGGGCTATATAGGAGTCACTGTGTCCGTCTGTCTGTCCCGAAACTTGTCCGGGCCATAACTATGTTGTTTATTGTGAGATTTTAAAATCATTTGGCACATTTGTTAACCATCATTTGACGGTGTGTCGTGTTAAAGAATTACATCGATATCTCCAAGGTGAAGGTCACACTTTGAGGTCAAAGGTAAAAAATGGCCATAAATGAGCTTGTCTTGGCCATAACTCTCTTGTTCATCGAGAGATTTCAAAATCATTTGGCACATTTGTTTGCCATCATTGGACGGTGTGTCGCGCGGAAGAAGAACGTTGATATCTCCAAGGTCAAGGTAACACTTCGAGGTCAAAGGTCTTAAATGGCCTTAAATGAGCTTGTCCGGGCCATAACTCTCTTGTTCATTGAGAGATTTCAAAATCATTTGGCACATTTGTTCTCCTTCATTGGACGGTGTGTCGCGCCAAAGAAGTACATCGATATCTCTGAGGTCAAAGGTCAAAAATGGCCATAAATGAGCTTGTCCGGGCATTATCTATGTCATTCAATGTGAGATTTCAAAATCATTTGGCACATTTGTTCACCATCATCGGACGGTGTGTCACACAAAAGAATTACGTCAATATCTCCAAGGTCAAGGCCACACTTTGAGGTCAAAGGTCAAAAATGGCCATAAATGAGCTTGTCCGGGCCATAACTATGTCGTTCATCAAGGGATTTTGAAATCATTTGGCACATATGTTCACCATCATTGGACGGTGTGTCGCGCGAAAGAATTACGTCAATATCTCCAAGGTCAAGGTCACACTTTGAGGTCAAAGGTCAAAAATGGCCATAAATGAGCTTGTCCGGGCCATAACTATGTCGTTCATCAAGGGATTTTGAAATCATTTGGCACATATGTTCACCATCATTGGACGGTGTGTCGCGCGAAAGAATTACGTCAATATCTCCAAGGTCAAGGTCACACTTTGAGGTCAAAGGTCAAAAATGGCCATAAATGAGCTTGTCCGGGCCATAACTATGTCGTTCATCAAGGGATTTTGAAATCATTTGGCACATATGTTCACCATCATTGGACGGTGTGTCGCGCGAAAGAATTACGTCAATATCTCCAAGGTCAAGGTCACACTTTGAGGTCAAAGGTCAAAAATGGCCATAAATGAGCTTGTCCGGGCCATAACTATGTCGTTCATCAAGGGATTTTGAAATCATTTGGCACATATGTTCACCATCATTGGACGGTGTGTCGCGCGAAAGAATTACGTCAATATCTCCAAGGTCAAGGTCACACTTTGAGGTCAAAGGTCAAAAATGGCCATAAATGAGCTTGTCCGGGCCATAACTATGTCGTTCATCAAGGGATTTTGAAATCATTTGGCACATATGTTCACCATCATTGGACGGTGTGTCGCGCGAAAGAATTACGTCAATATCTCCAAGGTCAAGGTCACACTTTGAGGTCAAAGGTCAAAAATGGCCATAAATGAGCTTGTCCGGGCCATAACTATGTCGTTCATCAAGGGATTTTGAAATCATTTGGCACATATGTTCACCATCATTGGACGGTGTGTCGCGCGAAAGAATTACGTCAATATCTCCAAGGTCAAGGTCACACTTTGAGGTCAAAGGTCAAAAATGGCCATAAATGAGCTTGTCCGGGCCATAACTATGTCGTTCATCAAGGGATTTTGAAATCATTTGGCACATATGTTCACCATCATTGGACGGTGTGTCGCGCGAAAGAATTACGTCAATATCTCCAAGGTCAAGGTCACACTTTGAGGTCAAAGGTCAAAAATGGCCATAAATGAGCTTGTCCGGGCCATAACTATGTCGTTCATCAAGGGATTTTGAAATCATTTGGCACATATGTTCACCATCATTGGACGGTGTGTCGCGCGAAAGAATTACGTCAATATCTCCAAGGTCAAGGTCACACTTTGAGGTCAAAGGTCAAAAATGGCCATAAATGAGCTTGTCCGGGCCATAACTATGTCGTTCATCAAGGGATTTTGAAATCATTTGGCACATATGTTCACCATCATTGGACGGTGTGTCGCGCGAAAGAATTACGTCAATATCTCCAAGGTCAAGGTCACACTTTGAGGTCAAAGGTCAAAAATGGCCATAAATGAGCTTGTCCGGGCCATAACTATGTCGTTCATCAAGGGATTTTGAAATCATTTGGCACATATGTTCACCATCATTGGACGGTGTGTCGCGCGAAAGAATTACGTCAATATCTCCAAGGTCAAGGTCACACTTTGAGGTCAAAGGTCAAAAATGGCCATAAATGAGCTTGTCCGGGCCATAACTATGTCGTTCATCAAGGGATTTTGAAATCATTTGGCACATATGTTCACCATCATTGGACGGTGTGTCGCGCGAAAGAATTACGTCAATATCTCCAAGGTCAAGGTCACACTTTGAGGTCAAAGGTCAAAAATGGCCATAAATGAGCTTGTCCGGGCCATAACTATGTCGTTCATCAAGGGATTTTGAAATCATTTGGCACATATGTTCACCATCATTGGACGGTGTGTCGCGCGAAAGAATTACGTCAATATCTCCAAGGTCAAGGTCACACTTTGAGGTCAAAGGTCAAAAATGGCCATAAATGAGCTTGTCCGGGCCATAACTATGTCGTTCATCAAGGGATTTTGAAATCATTTGGCACATATGTTCACCATCATTGGACGGTGTGTCGCGCGAAAGAATTACGTCAATATCTCCAAGGTCAAGGTCACACTTTGAGGTCAAAGGTCAAAAATGGCCATAAATGAGCTTGTCCGGGCCATAACTATGTCGTTCATCAAGGGATTTTGAAATCATTTGGCACATATGTTCACCATCATTGGACGGTGTGTCGCGCGAAAGAATTACGTCAATATCTCCAAGGTCAAGGTCACACTTTGAGGTCAAAGGTCAAAAATGGCCATAAATGAGCTTGTCCGGGCCATAACTATGTCGTTCATCAAGGGATTTTGAAATCATTTGGCACATATGTTCACCATCATTGGACGGTGTGTCGCGCGAAAGAATTACGTCAATATCTCCAAGGTCAAGGTCACACTTTGAGGTCAAAGGTCAAAAATGGCCATAAATGAGCTTGTCCGGGCCATAACTATGTCGTTCATCAAGGGATTTTGAAATCATTTGGCACATATGTTCACCATCATTGGACGGTGTGTCGCGCGAAAGAATTACGTCAATATCTCCAAGGTCAAGGTCACACTTTGAGGTCAAAGGTCAAAAATGGCCATAAATGAGCTTGTCCGGGCCATAACTATGTCGTTCATCAAGGGATTTTGAAATCATTTGGCACATATGTTCACCATCATTGGACGGTGTGTCGCGCGAAAGAATTACGTCAATATCTCCAAGGTCAAGGTCACACTTTGAGGTCAAAGGTCAAAAATGGCCATAAATGAGCTTGTCCGGGCCATAACTATGTCGTTCATCAAGGGATTTTGAAATCATTTGGCACATATGTTCACCATCATTGGACGGTGTGTCGCGCGAAAGAATTACGTCAATATCTCCAAGGTCAAGGTCACACTTTGAGGTCAAAGGTCAAAAATGGCCATAAATGAGCTTGTCCGGGCCATAACTATGTCGTTCATCAAGGGATTTTGAAATCATTTGGCACATATGTTCACCATCATTGGACGGTGTGTCGCGCGAAAGAATTACGTCAATATCTCCAAGGTCAAGGTCACACTTTGAGGTCAAAGGTCAAAAATGGCCATAAATGAGCTTGTCCGGGCCATAACTATGTCGTTCATCAAGGGATTTTGAAATCATTTGGCACATATGTTCACCATCATTGGACGGTGTGTCGCGCGAAAGAATTACGTCAATATCTCCANGACCTAGCATTTCAACGAGTTCGACAAGTGTTTTCTTGTAGTTTATGTTGGCAAGTAGCCGTTTGTGGTCATTTTTCGTCACGAGGCAACCTTTCCCAACAAAATGGTACATAGTTTACGAAAATCGACCGCCATTTAGTCAATTAATCGCTTAAAATGTTGATGGAGGTGATTTTTCTGTGTCAAGAGATACCTACCTTGTATATATATATTATATCAGATTTTTTTTTTTTTTTTTTTTGATAAAAATTTTTGTTTTATGACATATTGAGAGTGTTAAAGTGACTTGGCCACGCGCCCAACACCTGTGGAAAAACTGTTCTTAAGAAATGTGCGTAAAGTGTCGTCCCAGATTAGCTTGTGTAGTCTACAAATGCTAATCAGGGAGGAGACTTTCCACCTAGACTGGATTTAGTATAGAATGGACTTCCTTTAAAGTAAAAATTCCATAAATTGGAAAGTGTTGTCCCTGATACCGGTAAGCCTCTGCAGACTGGGACGCCACTTTAGGCACATGCATTAGAGAAAAACTCCTCTGAAACCAGTTGGCTTATTGTGATGGGTGCTTTTCTACCAATTGCAGACTGCTGCAGAATGATATTTGATTGTCAAAACTATATATGTAAATAAATGTATTGTAAACAACCTGTGCATTAGCTTATATTCTATTTAAGGATAAGGAAATATCCATAAATAAGTTATTTGCAGTACAGTTTCTGTTAATTTTAAGGTAAAAGTCTTATGCAAGAAATTTCTTACTGAAATATAATTCATATATGTTCATGTATTTCAGTTGTTTTATTCGGTCAAAGTGGTCTATGTGGAGAGTGTATGTCGAGTAGACACCATGTCTCTCTCTGGCAAGATCCTGTACCACTTAGCAGACAGTGTCATCGTGCAGTGGCCCCAGCTACAGAAGAAGTATCCAAAATCACTATACATGGGGCGTGTTGTGTAGGATGCTATTTGTTATGATCTGATTATGTCATAATCATGTCATGATATTATCTGTTGATTTGCTCAGATTCATTGAAAATCCATATCTCTACGGAAGTTATATCTTTAGATTTCTTTGAATTCATTGAAAAGCTATTTCTTGACAGAAGTAGTATCTTGAGCATTACTCAGATTCATTCAATAGCTATTTTTCTACAAAAGTAGACTCTTAAGATTTTCTCAGAAATATTTAAAATAGAATACCGGTATATTTTATATTTGATGTAGTGGCATTAGATTTCCTCAGATTTATTAAAAACATGGGTTTCTGCATAAGTAGTAGTTTTAGGTTTCCTCTGATGCATTGAATAGTTTTTTTCTACAAATATAGTATATAAAATTGTAGCATTTTTGGCACAACTTCCAAAAAGATAATATTATGTATAAAGAAGTGAAATAACACTTTTGGCACATTGTAAATAATGGGCTGTTTTATAAATTTACCGCATTTGAATGAATTGCTTTTTGATTATACGTTATACACACAGTATTATAAAATGCATACATCACATAGCACTTGAAGACATGTACCTTATATTCTATTAATAGTGCCCTGAGGGGAGCCTTTACATTTTCCTTAGGGGGGTCTTTTATAAGAAGTCAAAATAATGGTATTATTTTATTTATACCGCTATAAGAAAATTATAATAATTTGACTGTTTGGCTCATTATTAAAACATTTAATTGAAAGATTTACCTTATGCATGTATTTTTCTTGACTGATTAAGCAATGAAACCATTAATTTGGCATGGAATTTTTTTCTGGAAATTTTGAAACAAAAATGATGGGGCGGTTAATTAGGGAGAGGGTATGTATTAGAGAGTATATGGTTAGTGGTTAGTGGATCCTTCTTGTGTTCAATGGTTGGCGAGATAATGGACTTCTTTTGTATTGGTGGATTATGCTACAGGCATTTGAGACAAGACAAAATAAATTAAATGTTAATGTGCCTTTTAAAGAATCTACTACTGCAAACCTGTTCTTGCATAAGATACTGTTTCTTTCTATTGTTCTTGTTTTAAGAAGAAAATGTATTGGTTGTAGATTTGGTGTTTCGTAATTTTATTATTGAGTTATTGATTTTTTTTTGCTATTTTAAATAACATATAATTTTGCTGTTATTTTTTTATAGACCATTAAACACCATTAATGTTTGCCAGTTACTTGAGTACTTAAAATGATAGATATCATTCAATTGTCTTGTTCTTTAAGTTAATTGAATTATTTAATACATTAAAGCTACATTTTGTGTATTCCATAAATGGCAACAGTTGTAGACCAAATATTGATATTATTTTGATGTGCACTCATTTCTTGTAGGGCTAGACTATGGCTATTGACTTGAGATTATAAATTGCATAATATTTTTTATTGTTTTCTTATGTGAATTACAACACATCATAATTTTGTGGTTTGTTATAACTCTTGCTTAGTGTATAATTTGAATACTGTAACCTGATTCGCTTGGTTTAGTTTTTAGTTTGTTATCATAAAATAAACAGGTTACTGGTATATAGATCAGGGTACATGTTTCACTTGCATATCTTTTTTGGTGTTTGGTTCTTTAAAATAAATTAACCATTTAACCGTTTGATAAAAATATGTGTATGTTTTGAAAGTATCAATATCATACTGTATGCAATATTTATATTCTTTAACTCTACATATTATGTTTGAAGGTACAATAAAGTTTATAAATAGATTATTATTTTTTGAATTTTAATTCTGTTCTTATGTCATATAGATATGAGTCTCGCTTTGGAAAAACTGGACTAAATGATTGTGGTAAAGTTTAACTAGGCTATGAATGATTGTGGGTAAAGTTTAACTAGGCTATGAATGATTGTGGGTAAAGTTTAACTAGGCTATAAATGATTGTGGGTAAAGTTTAACTAGGCTATAAATGATTGTGGGTAAAGTTTAACTAGGCTATAAATGATTGTGGGTAAAGTTTAACTAGGCTATAAATGATTGTGGGTAAAGTTTAACTAGGCTATAAATGATTGTGGGTAAAGTTTAACTAGGCTATAAATGATTGTGGGTAAAGTTTAACTAGGCTATAAATGATTGTGGGTAAAGTTTAACTAGGCTATAAATGATTGTGGGTAAAGTTTAACTAGGCTATAAATGATTGTGGGTAAAGTTTAACTAGGCTATAAATGATTGTGGGTAAAGTTTAACTAGGCTATAAATGATTGTGGGTAAAGTTTAACTAGGCTATAAATGATTGTGGGTAAAGTTTAACTAGGCTATAAATGATTGTGGGTAAAGTTTAACTAGGCTATAAATGATTGTGGGTAAAGTTTAACTAGGCTATAAATGATTGTGGGTAAAGTTTAACTAGGCTATAAATGATTGTGGGTAAAGTTTAACTAGGCTATAAATGATTGTGGGTAAAGTTTAACTAGGCTATAAATGATTGTGGGTAAAGTTTAACTAGGCTATAAATGATTGTGGGTAAAGTTTAACTAGGCTATAAATGATTGTGGGTAAAGTTTAACTAGGCTATAAATGATTGTGGGTAAAGTTTAACTAGGCTATAAATGATTGTGGGTAAAGTTTAACTAGGCTATAAATGATTGTGGGTAAAGTTTAACTAGGCTATAAATGATTGTGGGTAAAGTTTAACTAGGCTATATATGATTGTGGGTAAAGTTTAACTAGGCTATATATGATTGTGGGTAAAGTTTAACTAGGCTATATATATTATTGTGGGTAAAGTTTAACTAGGCTATAAATGATTGTGGGTAAAGTTTAATTTGGCTATATATGATTGTGGGTAAAGTTTAACTAGGCTATATATGATTGTGGATAAAGTTTAACTAGGCTATGAATGATTGTGGGTAAAGTTTAACTGGGCTATAAATGATTGTGGGTAAAGNGCCAATACAGTGAAATGAAGTAAAACAAAACTAACGATTTGAGCATTTATTGCGTTCAACCAAAAATTGTGTTTTCTGCAAGAGTAACCGATTATTTATTTTGTAACCGGTTAACCTCCTAAAGAAATGGTTAACCGGTTAACCGATTAACCGTTGCCATCCCTATTTAAAACCTGTTCACAGACGTTTTTTTAAGCTTCACTAAGCAGGTTTTTGTCTGTTGACTAACCATTTTTTACTGGCAACTACTTTTCCTGCTTACCCAACTTACTCATACAGATGAAGTGTGAAAACTTTCTCGTAGCTTCACATTTCTGAGTGTTGATCAAAATGTCTATCAAAGCCATTGCACTGATCTTACAAATAAACATTAACAGTAATGAAATTGTGATTTGAGTATTTCTTTTAAATGCTATGAAAAAAATAATAATCTGGAAAAAAAATAAAATAATTCTAATTCTTGCTTAATGCATTTTTGGCTATTCAAACAGCTGTATGGAAAACATGCATACCATTTCCATGGCCTAAAGAACAGTAGGTCCTAAATTAAGAATCCCACTGATGGCCTACACAGCAGTTAGTTAAACCAACTGCCTTCCTGCCAAGCACCTGGTATTAAGAATAGATCACCAGTAGAGCTGCAACGATTCGATCCGATGCATCGAAAATCGGTTCGNGATAATGGCATAATAATTCTTAAAAATCACCATAAATTAGCTTCTCTTATTTCCTGAAGAAATATTCTGTGTCAATGTAGCGTATGGGGGTATAGGTCACTTCTGTGACAAAGTTCTAGTTTAATATTCCTATACGGTATGAAATGTAAAGCTTTGTTGAAAACTTTTGTTTCAGTATAAGATCTACAAGATCCCTAGAAGTCGCGAGGTTAAACAGTCCTGGATAACGACTGTGTTGTCCACCATTGTTGCCTCAGTGTATTCCCTACCCTTGGTCTTCAAGTTACGACCGGAAATTGTAAGATTTTTTGTTATGTTGCAGGTATTATAAGGATTTGCCACAATGATGATTCGCCTCATTTGACACAGGTTCATAACGATTGGGCACGTTTCATAACACATATAATTAGGCGTTTGTAACAGTGATATTAGATGCAAATGGATGGTTATCAACTTTTTTGACACCGCGGAAACAATTGCCATATATATTTCAGAGATTATGGAGGGACTTAAATAAGCTGTTCACTTTTTTCAATCAGAACCAATGAAAATGCTAATTCACACAGTGACACGATAGTCTTTATGTTTTTTTTTTATAAATAAGCCAAATATTAGAGATATTGTAGTGAGTTCCAAATTTTAGCTGCTTTTGTGTTATTTTTGAAGTCATTATTCTAAAATGTCTTCCATTTTCAATTATGTTAACATGTTTTAAAAAATCTTAATAGAAAAGGTTCATAAAGGTTCACTGGGTGCAATATGAAAAGTGTGTACATTTGGTCTGGTTTGGTACAGAATTAACTATATACGGTGTCATTAACATATACTTTGAACAACAAAAATGAGAGAATCTACTTGAATCAGAAAGTCAAAATAAAAGAAAAATAATTGTTATATGTACCAAAATTCATATGTTCAATGAACTTGACAATAAGCTCTTGATTCCTTATTGCTAGTTAATACCAACATGTGTAATCATATTCGTTGGACGAAAATAAAACATTTCAATCTGCCATTTTACGATATAAATTCTTCTTAACATTGATTCCAAAAAGCTATTTCATCCATGTTTTTTCAGTTTTATATAAATTTCGTATCTTTCCCATACAAATTGATTGAGATAATATATTGTTATTTTAAACTTGTTTCAGATTTTATGCAATGGACCAGGGACATGTATACCAGTGTGCCTGGGGGGTCTAATATTAAAGGTAAACATCTTTTTCATGCAGTGTTTTTTTTCACCAATTTGGGAATGGGTTCCGGTCCCTTTGCATTGGGAAAAATTGTGGCGTTTCGACTAAAATTGGGAAATTAGTGTTGTTGCTGTTTCGCTAACAAATGCTTCAAAATTGAGAATAAAAGTGGTTCAATATTATATTTATCAAGATTCAACTGAAAGAGCTGGATGGGATTTGGAAACCTTCAATTGGGAATTTTTAGGTCCCATTTGCGAAAAATATATACTTTTTTCCATTAGGAATGGGGCCCGATACCAGCCCCGAATTTGAACGAAAAAAAACACTGTCATGTGCTCATTGAGACTGTAAACTGACTTCTCACCTAGACGGCTCAGGTTCAATCCTCATTCCAGTCCCATGTGAGTCTGGTTGGTTGTAACCATACTGGACAGGTGGTGTTTCCTCTGGGTATTCAGGTATCCCCCCACACAGCTCAAGACCCCACCAAAATATCTTTAAGTTAAAACAAAATAGCTAGAAATTGCAGCCATAATTTTAAAGTTGTCCCTTTTTTTGTGAGTCTAGTTAATTAGGTAGGATTGCTGGAACACATTCTGGGTCCTCATGCTGCCTCGGGCATGGACTGAAATCGTAAACATTGCAATACACACTCACACATATTTGTTCATTAGGGAATCTTTAATTCCTTTAAAAGCAAAGGCCTTTTAATAAAGTCCTGACCTTATACGTGTAGCATTGTATCTGTCAGAGCATTGTTTTTCACAAGTGTCGTAATTTTGATAACAATATTAACAATTGTCTTGACTTTTTTAAATACCTTAGCTCTTTCAGTGCTGGAACCGGATTTTGAAGGCCTTTGCAAACAGTTTGGATCCAGATGAGGTTCTGTGGCGTCTCATCAGGATCCAAACTGTTTGCTATTTTGATAGTACTCTTTGAACAAAAAATGAAGAAAATGCTGATTTTAGAAATTCAGCAGACGACATTTTAGCAGACGACAAATTTCCCAGCATGCAAAGGGTTAGCATCTATTATTCATCCAGAGCATCAAAAGTGCTTCTATAGGTTATGAACCTTTGGCATGTGAACGGTAAACGGCATAATGATGATATGAGCCTTGTTCTCCGAAAAACTGTGCTTAACCCTTTGCATGCTGGGAAATTTGTCGTCTGCTAAAATGTCGTCTGCTGAATTTCTAAAATTAGCATTTTTTTATTTTTTTTTCTAAGACCACTATCAGAATAGCAAACAGTTTGGATCCTGATGAGACGCCACGTTCTGTGGCGTCTCATCTGGATCCAAACTGTTTGCAAAGGCCTTCAAAATCCGGTTCCAGCGCTCAAAGGGTTAGTACATAATGGGCTATTGTCTCAGTCACCTTCTTGT
>VMBQ01010761.1:17500-19090 GCA_007657795.1 Dreissena rostriformis | reverse complement strand
AATAAAACTGTCTGGAGGAAAAACAACATTTTCAAATACTCGCAAGCCATAGCAAAAAGCAGTTACACCGAAACAGGCTAGCAATAAAACTCCTATTGAAAATAAAATGTTGATGATCCAGATAGCCAATTTCGTATACGAAACTAACATTTACAGTGCCTTTACATTAGATATGTATCGCTACATGTACCAGAACATGCCAATGCGAGGTTGTTTTAGACTTATTGGGCGGAGAAAACGGTATTCCTTGACATGTGCGTTGTTCAAGAAGTTGTCCGTGTATAAGGACCATGTCCGTGCTCAATAACAATCGTCAAAACCAATCGAAACTCAACTTAACCTTGAAAATAACGCCATGAGCAATCGAGTTATCCATTTTTTGTCAACCAAAATGCGTCCACATGAACAACTGGTACTTAAACAGTGCTAATTAGTGTGAAAACGGTGATTTTCATTTTTGCCGTGTTCAATGACAATTTACGGTTCAGGAAATCGCGAAATATTCCATGAATATTCTCCACACTCAGACCAACCAGAGGAAAACGGTTGATACTCGCTGAAACCTCTTCCGACTGGCCCTATGATAGGCGTCATCCGATTAAAAACAAGTAAGTAATAAGGTAGATGTACCTGTTTGAAGACTCAATTTCTGCCTCTTAGCGAGGCATCGGCGGCCATTTTTTCTCAAATCTGACCACGTGATTCCCCGCACATGACAAAAGAAATATATAACCGGTTTACGGTGAGGCATGTTACGTCATGTTAGATATATGCACAAAGATATGGTAAGTTAAAGATACAACAACATGTAGTTTTTATGAAAAAAACAACGTTTTGAAGCAATCGAAGGGAAAAAATAGCCTTTATTTGTCTAAGACCAGAATGATTGGTTTCTTTCGGAGAAAAATGTAAATTTAGCTTAATGATCGGATTAAACACATGAGATGAGTAAATACATATACCAGCTCTGAATGGTGGGTTTTCATCTTACTTCTTATTCTCAATAGCTTTTGTCGAAGCTATGTAAGCAGGCGTTGTTATTTATGCAATTGTGAACAGTGTATAATTCCTTTAAATTTAATACTAGCAATTATATTTATATTAGCTTGATAAATTATCTTCGCTTAGCTCGAAAGAGATAAAGGAAGTGATAATAGTGTACGGTCTATCACCAAGTGCACCACAATGCACAATTGATAGCAAAGGAAGATTAGATTTGCAATAACTAGGGAGGGAATCGTATCGAAATCGGTATTTGGATAACCGAATCCAGTTTCCGAATACATGTATATCCGGATATCCGTATACTTTCATAAGTGAACTACAAAAGGCTACTACCAAAATTACTGCCAACATCACAACATTGTGAATACGTGATGTAAGTAAAATAATATACAAAATAACGCATTTATTAGTTTATTAATTCAATTATTTCATTTATAAGAAAAATATTATTACAGACTCAAAATACGTAATTTCGTTCATAAAAAAANTACCATCGGTAATGGTGAAAAAAAACATTTAAAAAATGCGCCCGCAATTAACCTGTGCTCTGGACAACTTTAATGCATGGCAGTGTAACTTCATGAA
>VMBQ01010761.1:0-12500 GCA_007657795.1 Dreissena rostriformis | reverse complement strand
GTGTGTGTGTGTGTGTGTGTGTGTGTGTGTGTGTGTGTGTGTGTGTGTGTGTGTGTGTGTGTGTGTGTGTGTGTGTGTGTGTGTGTGTGTGTGTGTGTGTGTGTGTGTGTGTGTGTGTGTGTGTGTGTGTGTGTGTGTGTGTGTGTGTGTGTGTGTGTGTGTGTGTGTGTGTGTGTGTGTGTGTGTGTGTGTGTGTGTGTGTGTGTGTGTGTGTGTGTGTGTGTGTGTGTGTGTGTGTGTGTGTGTGTGTGTGTGTGTGTGTGTGTGTGTGTGTGTGTGTGTGTGTGTGTGTGTGTGTGTGTGTGTGTGTGTGTGTGTGTGTGTGTGTGTGTGTGTGTGTGTGTGTGTGTGTGTGTGTGTGTGTGTGTGTGTGTGTGTGTGTGTGTGTGTGTGTGTGTGTGTGTGTGTGTGTGTGTGTGTGTGTGTGTGTGTGTGTGTGTGTGTGTGTGTGTGTGTGTGTGTGTGTGTGTGTGTGTGTGTGTGTGTGTGTGTGTGTGTGTGTGTGTGTGTGTGTGTGTGTGTGTGTGTGTGTGTGTGTGTGTGTGTGTGTGTGTGTGTGTGTGTGTGTGTGTGTGTGTGTGTGTGTGTGTGTGTGTGTGTGTGTGTGTGTGTGTGTGTGTGTGTGTGTGTGTGTGTGTGTGTGTGTGTGTGTGTGTGTGTGTGTGTGTGTGTGTGTGTGTGTGTGTGTGTGTGTGTGTGTGTGTGTGTGTGTGTNATGTGTGTGTGTGTGTGAGTGGTGTGTGTGTGTGTGTGTGTGTGAGTGGTGTGTGTGTGTGTGTTTCTATAAGAAAGTACTTGAGATAAATTTTGAGTTTTTTTTATCTGGGATATTGACCTTAACAAATGCATGTTGGAATTAGCATGGTTATGATTTGTCCACACAATTCATGAAAATGAAAATGAAACATTCGTGAAAATGTTGCTAATGTTTCCCACATTTATGCCATACGTACAAGGATTTGCATTGTTTTCTGATATTCGACAAAATAGATTACGCGCGCTTCTTATGTATGTAGAACGTTAAGGTTCAATATTGGCGAGCGCTATTTTTAGAAACTTCATTCACCACTACACGAATATATCGGTAAAACTATGCTACAAACATTAACATATTGAGCCTTGCTCTGGGAAAACGGGCCTTTATGCATTTGCGAAAAATGTCGTCCCAGATAAGCCTGTGCAGTCCTCATAGGCTAATCAGGTACGACAATTTTCGCTTTTATTGTATTTTTAGTAGGAAGTCTCTTCTTAGAGCAAATCCAGCTTAGGCGGAAAGTGTCATCCCTTATCAGCCTGTGCGGACTGATTCTAAACGCACATGCATAAAGCCTCGTTTTTCCATAGCGCGACTCATATTGATCCATTTCAGTGCTGCAAATATTTTATCTTCAGTGGTATGCCTTTACTATACGGTGAATGGCGTCGTGTACGAACGTGCTTACGAGCTGAGCATACTCGTCCTGGCGACGATAACAATATTGATCTACCTGGTGCTCAACTATGTCATCAGTGTCAGATCGGATATCAAACTCGTACGTAGAAATTGTGAACATCAATCTGGTTGAACGGGGCTTAATGCATGTGCGTAAAGTGTCGTTTTATATTAGTCTATGCAGTCCGTGTATGCTAATCAGGAGCGACACTTACCGCTGATATAGTATTTTTAGTTTCACGAAAGTCTCTTCTGTAAGAAAATGCAGTTTAAGCGGAAAATGTCGTCCCTGTTTAGCCTGTACTGACTGCATTAAATCCCGTTTTCCAAGAGCGTATAAAATTGTCATCTTGCGTTGTTAATGTCGCGAATTAGAGGCGTAGCTTAGTAAAAATATACAGGCCGAAATATATTATGCTATGGCAGCTTCCACACCTTAATACCTTGGATATTTGGTCATTTTATGCATGGGTTGCGTATTTGCGTACACATTGTCTTATTCATATGCACGGTTGTTCGTAAACAATTGTTTGCATTGCACAGGTCGCAAACGGCAACGTAAATCCGTCTTAATGAACGAGCAGCGCTTTTAGCGCTTTGATTAAGTTACCAGTAACTCAGTGCTTTTAGCGTTTTGAATGAGTCACCAATAACTCAGGGGTTTTAGCGTTTTGATTAAGTTACCAATAGCTCAGTGCTTTAAGCGCTTCGATTGAGTTACCAATAGCTCAGTGCTTTAAGCGCTTTGATTCAGTTACCAATAGCTCAGTGCTTTCAGCGCTTCGTTTGGGAAAACAATAGCTCAGCGGTTAAAGCGCTTTGATTGAGTTACCAATAACTCAGTGCTTTTAGCGCTTCGATTGGGTTAACAATAGCTCAGCGGTTAAAGCGCTGTGGTTGAGTTACCAATAACTCAGTGCTTTTAGCGCTTGGATTGACTTCACAATAGCTCAGTGTTTTTAGCGCTTTGATTGGGTTACCAATAACTCAGTGCTTTTAGCGCTTTGATTCAGTTACCAATAGCTCAGTGTTTTAAGCGCTTTGATTGATATAAAAATACCTCAGTGCTTTAAGCGCTTTAATTGAGTTAACAATACCTCAGTGCTTTTAGCGCTTCGATTGAGTTAACAATAGTTCAGTGCTTTTAGCGCTTTGATTGAGTTAACAATAGCTAAGTGCTTTTAGCGCTTTGATTCAGTTACCAATAACTCAGTGCTTTAAGCGCTTCCATTGGGTTAACAAAAGCTCAGTGCTTTAAGCGCTTCGATTGAGTTAACAATAGCTCAGTGCTTTAAGCGCTTCGATTGAGTTAACAATACCTCAGTGCTTTAAGCGCTTCGATTGAGTTTACAATAGCTCAGTGCTTTAAGCTCTTCGAATGAGTTAACAATACCTCAGTGCTTTAAGCGCCTCGATTGAGTTACCAATAACTCAGTGCTTTAAGCGCTTCAATTGAGTTAACAATACCTCAGTGCTTTAAGCGATTCGATTGAGTTCACACTAGCTTAGTGCTTTTAGCGCTTTGATTCAGTTACCAATAACTCGGTGTTTTAAGCGCCTCGATTGAGTTACCAATAACTCAGTGCTTTAAGCGCTTTGATTGAGTTACCAATAACTCGATGTTTTAAGCGCTTTGATTGAGTTAACAATATCTGGGTGCTTTAAGCGCTTCGATTAAGTTACCAATAGCTCAGTGCTTGAAGCGCTTCGATTGAGTTAACAATAGCTCAGTGCTTTAAGCGCTTCGATTGGGTTAAAAATAGCTCAGTGCTTAAAGAGCTTCGATTGAGTAAATAATACCTCAGTGCTTAAAGCGCCTCGATTGAGTTACCAATTACTCAGTGCTTTAAGCGCTTCGATTGAGTTAACAATACCTCAGTGCTTTAAGCGCTTCGATTGAGTTAACAATAGTTCAGTGCATTTAGCGCTTTGATTCAGTTACCAAAAACTCGGTGCTTCAAGCGCCTCGATTGAGTTACCAATGACTCAGTGCTTTAAGCGCTTGGATTGAGTTACCAATAACTCAGTGCTTTAAGCGCTTCGATTGAGTAAACAATAGCTTAGTGCTTTAAGCGCTTCGATTAAGTTACCAATAGCTCAGTGCTTTAAGCGCTTCGATTGAGTTAACAATAGCTCAGTGCTTTTAGCGCTTTGACTGGGTTAACAATAGCTCAGTGATTTAAGCGCTTCGATTGAGTTAACAATAGCTCAGTGCTTTAATCGCTTCGATTGAGTTAACAATACCTCAGTGCTTTAAACGCCTCGATTGAGTTACTAATAACTCAGTGCTTTAATCGCCTCGATTGAGCTAACATTAGCTCAGTGCTTTAAGCGCTTCGATTGAGTTAACAATAGCTCAGTGCTTTAAGCGCTTTGATTGAGTTACCAATAACTTAGTGCTTTAAGCGCTTTGATGTAGTTACCAATAGCTCAGTGCTTTAAGCGCTTCGATTGAGTTAACAATACCTTAGTGATTTAAGCGCTTCGATTGAGTTAACAATACCTCAGTGCTTTAAGCCCCTCAATTGATTTACCAATAACTCAGTGGTTAAAGCGCTTCGATTGAGTTAACAATAGATCAGTGCTTTAAGCGCTTCGATTGGGTTAACAATAGCTCAGTGCTTTAAGCGCTTTGATTGAGATAACAAGAGCTCAGTGCTTTAAGCGCTTCGATTGAGTTAACAATAGCTCAGTGCTTTAAGCGCTTCGATTGAGTTAACAATAGCTCAGTGCTTTTAGCGCTTTGATTCAGTTACCAATAACTCGGTACTTTAAGCGCCTCGATTGAGTTACCAATAACTCAGTGCTTAAAGCGCTTCGATTGAGTTAACAATAGCTCAGTGCTTTAAGCGCCTCGATTGAGCTACCAATAACTCAGTGCTTTATGCGCTTCGATTGACCTACCAATAGCTCAGTGCTTTCAGCGCTTCGATAGAGTTAACAAAAGCCCAGGGCTTAAAGCGCTTTCATTGAGTTACCAATAGCTCAGTGCTTTTAGCGCTTCGATTGAGTTAACAATAGCGCAGTGCTTTAAGCGCTTCGATTAACCTACCAATAGCTCAGTGCTTTTAGCGCTTTGATTGAGTTACCAATAGCTCAGTGCTTTAAGCGCTTCGATTGAGTTACCAATAGCTCAGTGCTTTAAGCGTTCGGATTGAGTTAACAAAAGCTCAGTGCTTTTAGCGCTTTGATTGAGTTACCAATAGCTCAGTGTTTTTAGCGCTTTGATTGAGTTACCAGTTGCTAAGTGCTTTTAGCGCTTTGATTGAGTTACCAATAGCTCAGTGCTTTAAGCACTTCAATTTAGTTACCAATAGCTCAGTGCTTTAAGCGCTTCGATTGAGCTACCAATTACTCAATGCTTTTAGCGCTTTGATTCAGTTACCAATAACTGAGTGCTTTTAGTTGTTGCTGTAAAATGCTTTCAACGCTTCGATTTAGTTACCACTTATTCAGCGCATGAAGTGCTTTGATTGCGCAACCACATACTCAGTTTTTGTTAATTACAATAAGAGCCTCTCTCTGTGAAAATGGGGTAAACGTATGTGCGTAAAGTGTCTTTCCATATTAGCTTGTGCAGTCCGCACAGGCTTATAAGGGACGAAACTTTACGCTTGTATTGTATTTTCGCTTAAAGGAAGACTCTTCTTGACGAAAATCCAGTTTAGGCGGATTGATTTGTCCCTGATAAGCCTGTGCGGACTGCACAGGCTATTTTTGGGACGACACTTTACGCACATGCATTTAACCCTGTTTTCTTAGAACGCAATTTATATATTGTCAGGCTCGGATGATAGTGGCCTTAGTGTTGGGCCTCGCTATGATCGCTATGGGCGTGTGGATCTGTCGCGACTACTTGCTCTCCAAACATCTCATCTTTCGGACAGTAGGTGCCAACGCGGACATGCAGAAAATGTGCGCCACTTTGTACATCTTCATCGATCTTCTGAAAGCGGATCTACAGATTTCAGTAAGTTTTCGTGGTTGTTACCGGTAGCTCATGTGTTAAATCACTTGAGTTTTATAAAATCTTTCACTGGCCAGGCCACATACCGTGGGCGAAAATCGGTTATGATTTAAGTTCAAAGTCTCTTCCCACATCTCAAATTCAAAGTAGGACAGTTGTCATTTACTGGACGTTTTATCAAAAATACGGAGAACACGCGTACAAATGAAAAACAATTGCTGAACGTAAATTGTCTGGTTTTAAGTTCGCTAAATAATGTCAACCAAACTGTGTTTGTTTAATATATATATGCATGGACGGTTGTAAGGTTTCTGCTGGATAAAGCGTTTCAAGTGTCATCAATTGAATTGCGTGAAGTGCAATCATACAAACATGTGAAATGTCTATCTTTTCTTGTTATGACACAAAAACCAAAACATCGTTTCTATTTTATTCCGTCGAGTAGGTGATTTTTATGAAAAACTCCATTTATAGACTTTGTTTCATTATATTGTATTCTTATTGATACCTTCAATCGTTTACAAGTTTTCCATGGCGATCCTTGTCATGAAAGACGGCAGCAAACTCACCTTGGAGGACAAGATCCTACTTCCGGTGATGCTCCTGATCAGCGCCGGCACGTTCGCTGCCGGCTATTGCAGCGTAAGGACTTATTAATTTAACCTCGTTGTGGGGAAAAGGGGTTAAATGTGTGTGCGTAATTTTTCCGCCTAAACGGGATTTTCGAAAAGAAGAGACCTTCTTTGAACAAAAAAAAATACCTAAACCGCGGAAAGTGTCGTCTCTGATAAGCCTGTGCGGACTGCGCCCTGCTATGCGCACATTCAAAAAGTCCACTTTTCGCAGAAAGCGTCTCAAATTCATTTATTCCGATGCATGAATGTAATGACATCGCAAATCGTGAACTTTTCACACAAACCAAAATATATTGTAACGCCAATTAACCCTTAACTAAAGCTGTATACGTATACCAATTTACATGTAAATCAATATTTCGAAAAAAATGTGCTTATGTTTGATTACTTCAAATTGTTCTCATATTTTATATTCTTTTGTTTTCAGGCGAGGCTCGAGTCAAGATTATTGGCCCTGTTCTCCTTTATTCTGGGGTTTGTTCTGCCGGCCTACATCCTGTTTCTTGTTGTCAGGGTGAGCCTAGTTCAATGAAAACTTGGCTTTATGCATGTGCGTAAAGTTTGATACCAGATTAGCCTGTACAGGCCGCAATATCACTGAAAAAAAAAACACATACAATCTTTGTATCAACCGCCCTGTTTTAGATATGAGCTTCTAACAAAAAACGTTGTATCGCTGTTATTTCATTATATGCAACGCTATAACACCGGAACATGTCATTTATGTAGCAACCTTTTTGTTGCAGATAAGCCGCTCGTAAAACTATTAGTCCCGCTTTACTGTGATTGTAATAATCACCTCAAAAACCAACACACAGTTGCCTCCCTTTACCGTCATTATATAACGTATTAAAGCACCGGATTCAAATAAAATAATGGAACCTCGCTCTGGGAAAGCGGGGGTTTATATATGTGCCTAGAGTTGTCCAAGATTAGCCTGTGCAATCCTAACAGTCTAATCAGGGACGACAGTTTCCGCCTAAACTGAATTTTCGCTAAGAAAAGACTACCTTTTCACGAACAATACCAGAAAAGCGGAAAGTTTCGTCCCTGATTAGCTTTTGAGGACTGTACAGGCTAATGTGGGACGACACTTTACGCACATGCACTAAACCCCGTTTTCTCATAGCCAGGCTTATATCACTTACATGTATATTCAACATTTTCCCCTTTTAGGCGGCACAAGACCTCCGAGATACGTCACATGACACGAAGATGGAGATCAGTCTATATGCAGTGTTGTTTGTGACGTCAGCGATCTCATTGATATTGCGTATGGTGACGTTGTTCTTCGGCGTTAAAGTGTACAAACAGTTCGGAAAAGGATTAGCAGGAAAAGGTAACTTTTTGAAAATATTTAACAAAAAAAGACATTTAAGTAAGTTTGTGTTTCTGCATTAAATCACGTATCTAATAGCCTTATTGCAGCAACGCGTTTCCGTTGTGCGAATTCAAGCTATCTGGGGTAACCTTTTTTTCAAATCTTCAAAATGTTTTATTAACGATGTATTCAAACACCTTAATAATCTGTTGATGAGATTGAATTCCATTTTACTAAATTATCAAGAACAAAAATAAAGAACAAAATGGAAGAACATTGTCGTCGTTGAATTTTTTTATTCAAGAAATGTCAGCTTTAATTAAACTCTCTATGTATTGTACCCCTTGAAAAGGGCCTTTATTTGAATAAAAAAGCAAACACAGTTTATTGCAATTGGTTTGTTTATAATTATTAGTAAAACACCATGAACACGTTTTTCTAACAATTACATAAAGAGCGGGCAAAAACGCCGAAAATATTTAAATTTGTGGCAAAACAATCAAAATAATTCCGGTTAACCTTAACTATAATGTCGCCGTCGCGTAATGGATAATGTGTCCGCCAAGCGACCGGGAGGTCATGGGTTCGATCCCCGCTCTGGGAGCGTGCTTTAAATCTCCCCCATAGACACCAAGTACTGGTTCTAGTCCCAGGAAACGGACGTTTCAAATAAGCCTTAGGCTTTATATGCAATCGAGATTAAATAAATAGGTTTAAACTTATCTTAACTGAAATTCTTATACTTTTCAAGAAGAAAAAAAAAAGTGGCGCCTTTATACTTTTTCGGTTGCCTTATTGTAATGTCGCCTACGTTAATTCGTTTCAGTGTTTGGTGACCCGGCTAAAACCTCGACCAACTCGGTTACTGAAGAAGAACCGAACATTAACGGACCGGCATAACATCCCTAACAGAGATGTGTGGTTTTGAGCGTCCACTTACTGGCTGTATATATAATACGCACATGTATGTGTACAATATGAGCCTCGTTCTGGAGAAACTGGACTTAATGCTTTTAGTGTCCTCCCATATAAGCCTGTGCGTTCCTATGACGTACCCTTTGGGTCAAAAGTACATATACGCCAACAGCTAAAAATAGAAATCACCGCGGTGACAAAATTGTCACTGCGGTGACAATTTTGTCACTGCGGTCATTAATTTATCACTGCGGTGATATATATGTAACTGCGGTGATACTTTGGACAAAAGGACAAAAATATATGAAAAAACATATGAATAAACTTTTCAACTATCCTTATTCATCCGTTTTGATTTTATTTTAAACTATTGTTAAATATTTAATTATTTTCTTGAAAAAATCTCGCTTTATTACGGGGAAAATGGTTGAAAACTGACCCAAAGAAATAAATGTAACAGCAGGTATAAAAATATACCAACAGTCATAATTTGTCACCGCTGTGACAAAATTGTTACCGCAGTGACAAAAAAGATATCACCGCGGTGACAAAATTGTTACCACAGTGACAAAATTGTCACCGTGGTAACAATTTTGTCACCGCGGTGATATCTATTTTTAGCTCTTAGCGTATTTGTACTTTTGACCCAAATGGTACGGCATACGTTCCGCAAGGGAAGACTCTTTCCTCTTGTAAGGTATTCTTCGTTTGAAAGTCTCTTCTCAGAGAAAATCTAGTTTAGGCTGAAAGTGTCGTTCCTTATAAGCCTGTGTTGACTGCACATGCTTATCTGGTATGAAACTTTACGCACATGCATTAAACCCCGTTTTCTCATAACGAGGCATATATATTTAATAAGAAAATATCTGGATTCGTGCAAGAACCGGCGTTGTAGTCCAAAATAAGATAATCATGAACATACAATGACGTGTTTGTAATAGTGTGTGCATACGTAATTGTATTGTCATCAAATATGTACCAATAGACGTGTCATGTGTATTTGTTATATATATAAATTATGTATTCATTGATTTATATTTTTGTATGTCGATGTTTCCAATATGATTGTTAGTTGATTATAATTATAATTATGATGATAATAGTATTTTTATTATTATGCATATATCCTTATTGTTATTCTTTTCATTCTTGTAATTGTTTTTATTATTATTTATTATAAAACTCTAAGGGAGAAATATCCTTCTATCCCTCCGTTAAAAATATAACGAACTCGCGATGTTTCAATCACAAGGCAGTTACCTTACACCAATCTTTATATAAACGTATTGATTTATCCGGGCTAAACAATTTTAAGACTTAAGTCTAAGAATAATGCATATTCTTGAAATTGGAATATTGAAGAAAAGCTTTAATTTTGTGTCAAATTTGGCATAAACACCTCTGTCTTCATCATTCTCCGTGTACAACATTTTCCTGAATGGCATAATTACCTGCCGTGGCCTGTATGTATTCAAAAACTGGACCTATTTTTCTTGGTTCTAAGTCTATTACACTGATTTAAGGAAAAAAATAATAAGCCGTATTTATTATGTAAACCCATCTGTATATAAATTCAACAAGTTATTAGTTTCATGTGACAAATCGGTAATTTATAATGTATGTGAATATATAAAAGAAGCTCTTGTTATAAGAAATACGATTCTGAATAATACTGTTCAATAGTTTCATTTCCGCTTTGATAGTTGATTTGTATTTGTATTCCTTAATGTAAACTTTATGTTATGTAATGTTAATTTGTTATACCTAGTTACGTGACAGAAAATAATATGTATACTTAAGTATGAAGACGATGTACTTGTGTATAAGTCTGAATAAACTGTCTGTCTGTCTGTCTGTTTATTTTTTATTCTTATGTCTAAAAATGGGTTGGTGAATACGGGCCCAGGTTTGTATCTAATGTGCGAAAGTAAGTCTTACATTATAAAGATGACACCTCGTTGAGAGTTGGTTTCAAGGTACTTGTTGACATATTGTGTATGCCTTTATTGCAATATTTGAAATCAAATAAAGCAAATGATATTTAACGAACCAAACAAAACAAACGTTGAATGAAAACATTAAGCGCTAAGTTCATTCGAGCTTAGAACTTTTGAGTTAGACCATCGCATGCAACCACGCACCCTTCCAGTCTTTCTCTATATGTTAAACGTGTTTAAAATACTGTTAAGTGAGGCAAAAAAATTATTTGTTCCACTAACATCGCCAAAAATAGTAGGAAAGTTAGGTCGGCTTTACTGTTTTGTCATTAACTTGTTGTCTTTATGTAATTTTAGTTTATTAAAAGTTAATTTACAGAGTATGTGAAAATGTAGCAATTCATATTCATAAGCATTGTTTCGCTGGCATGAATTTGCGTCATTCCGTTTCGGAATCTATGAGAAAAACTTGAAATACTGTCAACTGTCAATATTCCAATCCGTTAATATGCCCCTTTAATGAACTCTTAAGAGAGACACTCGTAACTCTGCGGATGCATTTTGTTGTAACAGATTAGTATCAGTATACTTAACAGTGCGTATTCGCTAATCTTTCTTCCGGTAAAGTATAAAAAGGTCTCTAAACAATCATGCGAATACACATCAACAGAGCTACAGGAAGCTGGCCAACGGTTGAGTTCTATCCAATCTTATATAATATATTTTAACTCATAATTTAATTGTTTTATTCAGCATTTGCGAGATGGGACTTGAATTTGGACTTACATTACAGAATGACTGTGTAGTTTTCTTTTTTCTTTTTTTTTTTAATAATAAAACAAACACAACATTTTCTTCTTATATAGAATTACTTATTCTTGCTGTAATAATTAAGACGTGGGTTAATAGTGTAATTCTCGATGTGGTTGTAATTGTTACACAGCTTGCCTTTAAAACAGTATAGTACCTTGGTAACTTGCGGTTGTTGTTATTGTTATCCAAAGCTGTCGTTTATTTAATTAAACAAAAAAACACACAAGACGAGAAAAGTGTAACATTTATAACAGAGTTATAACAAACTTTATTAATAGAGTTGTTGTTGTTATGGGAAGCTGCTGTAACCATGACGACGACATTACATCGTGACCAATCGCTGACGTTTTCCATCCTGGGCGTCAAAACCCGCCGGCCCATAATGGTCACATTCGCTGGCAAGGTATAACATTAAAAGGGCGTGTTCATTGGGTTGCCTGTTTTGTTAATACTTTCACGAACTTACTTTCAGCAAAAACTACAATATTTGGACTTATTTTAAACAACTTTCACATGCAGACATTTGTTATACTAATTGCATGTGCCGGGGTTTTTACCGGGGACGTTTGAGATTGAGAGCAGAAACCTATTATTTATATGAAATAAAATGTATTTAACACTATTTTTGGAATTTTTGATACATTTGCTAGTCTATGAACTATTTCTAAGATAAGGTGCATATTTATCCAACACCATATAGGACTAAATTTGAAGTTTGAAAAAAAATATGTATGTTATGAAATAAGAATAAATTCAAAAAACGTCTTCGCGCAACGTAAAATTAAGGCGAAAGTCGATATAAGCACTTTGGTGACGTCACAGATACGCACCGTGATCAGCCTCTCCCGCCTCGAGGTGGCGTTCCTCGTGTCCACGGCTGTTGGCTTCCTCGCAGTGTCCGTCCTAACAATCGTCCGTCTGTCCGTGAGAAAGCCGAAAACTTCCGAGATCTCCCTCGGACTGGTCTTCCTTATCAACATATGTAAGTATTAATACTACGCACCGCACAACATTATTTGATTAAGCTTGTTCTGGGAATCTGAGAAATTAATTTAATAATGGAATGCTCTATAGAGGGGAACCCCTATAAACCGGATCATACATATTGCGAAATATTCAAACAATGTGTATAACAAAAGTCATGTTTATACATCGTCATGTTCTTTACACATCCAATAGACACGTCCATATTGTACAGATATACTTATTTCGCTTCAATATTTTACAAAACCATGTTTATAATCAAATAACATAGTTATGAGTAAATACGATACTCCCCACGCACAGTGGTATGCGTGTACTACCTGATTCACGGTGTGCTATGTGAACGGCCGTACGAGCTTGTGGTGTTAGTGGTGGTTACGGTGGTGGACCTAACCTTCTTGATCGTACAAACCGTGCTCGGAAACGGGAATCCACTCATAGTGGAAAGAGTAGAGATGACATATATATGGGGTTATTTTGGCTTTTGATATTTTGC
>VMBQ01010760.1:0-24997 GCA_007657795.1 Dreissena rostriformis | reverse complement strand
CAGTAACAATTATTGACAAAACTACGTTTGCATTTTCCAGTGCAGTGTTTCTGGAGATGGGTTCTGTCAGAAATGTTGCACATATGACTTCTGTAACGGAAATCGTACCGCAGCTGGTGTTGCTGGGTAACATATGTAAATATTCGTCTCGTCAGCTTGAAGATAATTTATGGAATAACATTTATACCATTTGACATTCAAGAAATGTTTTGTTATTACATGTGTTTTTTAAAGTGTAGATATGTTTTGTCCCTTTTTATAACATCTGCTTTTGTTGACGTATTAAATGAGACTTCTGCTGCATTTTAAATGTCATAATTAATTTTGTTCTGTTAAACTGAAACGTTTTATAATCAAGAATAAGTATCCAAGATTGTATAGATAGTGTAGAAATAAAATGGCAAGGTGTGTTTTGTTCGTGTTATGCTTTATAAATTAGAGGTTTTAAAACATATACGAATGCTTCGTAAATGAAAGCATGCCACATTATTTTCTTAATTTACTAGTTTCTTGAATGAATATCACCAATGCAGTGTTTCCATTCAGTGTTAATCATAAATGGTTAAGGTATTCCATCTTGATATAGAGAATACTAGGTTAGCGTTGAATAGAGAGAAGGTTATGTTGCGAGGCTTAGAATGCCGGGAGCGCGACCCTTGGCGAGCGCTTTCGGTGTTCGAGCCGAGCAACATAAACTTCTCTCTATTCAACGCTTATCCTAGTATTCTATTTTTATCCCATCAATTTCCTTAGTCGTCAATTAGTTTGTCTTTAATTGATAAAATAAAAGCAAAAACACATTAAATCTTATAAAATCTGAATCTAACTTTGCGTAGTAATATTAATAGTGATCTTACCCGTTTACGAAACTCGAAATAGTCCTTAAGAATTCCACGCAAGAGAAGAGTAACGAGACAAAATATCGCTATACGCCTCGATTCGAATTTAATCAGCGTTCCAAATGTTACACACTCAAGTAAAACACATACGGTTTTGTTCAAACTACAATTCTTGTTTCACCACTGTAAAATACCAAAAACAACAATGGCTGCCATTTTGACATTTACCTACGTAAAGCATGATTCAGCATCTATCCCCGCCGATATTGTGGACACATTTCTTTATCGACATCCATCTTTTCCATTTAAAAGCACTTGATGTTAGCAGACAATTCTTTGTGGATAGACATTAGTTGATAAACAAAGGAGCGACTTATTCATCAAAGAAATTACACTTTTAATTCAACATCGATTTCCTCCGAAAAGTTAAAGAACAATTCACTGACACTTTTCTAAAATTTAATCCATCAATTGTTCAACAATACATCGTGTTATTCGACATTTTAACGAAATCGAAAATGCAGTCTCACCAGTTTCATTCCAATTTTATTTCACAACACTGTTATTCACAATCATAATATTATAATAATCCATCGTAATAATACACACGCGTTTACTCGTTTAACGACTGCGGTATGCGTACCAAATGACCTGAATGACGCAATCATAGAGAATAGCTATACTATGTAAAGAAATACACAATAGAAATATAATACAATAGAAATATCAACAATGTTTATTGTTTACGAATATTTTAAATCAGTAATACCTTCAACAAAAAACATTTGCTATAACAAAACGCTTCAAAATCAACAAATATGAAATATATATGCGTTTCTGATTATAGACCAATACACAATTCTAACAAAAGCGGCCATGACTTTAAGCTGGTGTGTAAAATTACCGAACTCCCCGTATTTACCGAAATCCCCATTAATATTAATTATTTATCAAAATACTGCGTATATTAAAAAAAAAAATGTTTTATCAATGAATTCAGTGTATTTTGCAATATTCTATCTTAGTATCCGAAGTATTTTGATAAATAATTAATATTTATGGGGATTTCGGAGAATTTCGGTAATAACGGGGAATTCGGTATCATTTTTGAAAATAGAACACTTACAATCTCAAAATGGGAGCGTCAATTGGGAAAACTAAAATAGTTTTATGACTTAAATTTGATTCTTTGGTTGTGAAAACTACATTTATGTAACAAATCATTCTGGCCAAAGAACATCTATAAGTTAAATGGTAAATGCAATGAAAACATCATTTATTTAACATAGGCAGCTTTATTTTCCATTATTTGAAATTTGGGAAATTTGAGCCTTGATTTGGGAATGAGTGATGCTTTTTGAACCAGGGAAAATGATCCACCAACAACATCAGCGATAAAATGCCTGATTATGAGAATATACAAGAAAGAAAAAGAAAAAAACAAATATGAATTTATAATAAAATTTGCATTTATAAATTGTTAATTCATTTATTTCAAAACATTTATATTTCTTGTTTATACTTGGCGGGAAAATTAATGAAAATGTATATGTTGCAAAAGAATGCATGTCATATTTGTTCTTAAAACATTATCAACACAAATCAACACCTAGTTAATAATGTTAATAAAAAAAAATTGGGGCTATTTAAATGATTATTCAATTTTTCAGATTATGGACAACTTCAACTTTATTATCTCATATTGTACTGCTCGGTAGTGCCTCTTAGGCCGAAGTGCAAACAGTTGTTGAGCCACACAGTGTTCTCCAGCGCTGTTGGGCTGTGAGATCCGAAGACACCTTTCTGCCACATGACTTCATGTTCTGCATCGGTAAGTGGTACTGCTTCACATGGCCTGTTCCCTTTACCCTTACGTAAAAAGTTTGTTTGTTTGTTTGTTTCTTGTTTCTTCAAGGTTCACAACAGTAAAACAGTTCTTTGTTTAATTAAAAAGAATATATTTTTTCATAACCGCAAGCTATTCTTCATTTTGGGGAATTATTCATCTGGGAATTGTAAAAAATGATCTTTTTTTATTTGGAAGGTACCTTTTATGGGTTCCTAATAAAAGAAGAAGAAAAAAACATAGGTTACATTAAATTAATGTTAACACATCTTATGCTAGGTTTACATCTGGCCACGATTACCACGATGTCCCCGATTCCAGAGCATCGTGGCGAACGTAAAAGAGCGTGGAGTCGAATCGGGGTGATCGTGGGGGAGCGTAACGGAACGTGGTTGAATCGGGGACATCGTGGGCATCGGGACAGATTTTAAATCAAACTTAANCCCAAAACGAAATCGAAAATGCAGTCTCACCAGTTTCATTCCAGTTTTATATCCCAACACTGTTATTCACATTATAATAATCCATCGTAAACACACACACGCGTTTACTCGTTAAACGACTGCGTACCCAAGGACCAGAATGACGCAATCAAGTGATTTCGTCAGCTGTGTCGTAAAATATGGTCTATCGAATTCAAACAGTTACGCAATCGGGTGAGCACTTTACTTCTGACTATTCAACGCTAATCCTAGTATTCTATTTATCCCATCGCAACATTTGTTCTGTTGAATATGTCATATATATATATATCTGCAAAATATGCACATTTTCTTTTAATGGGTGATCTTAAAATTCGATCAACGAAGAAAACAATATCGACCTAATTTAAGCGCATATTGCATGTCGTCATTTGAAAAGTAATCCGTGCACGCGACAGGTTTATTCAACAGTGTGGGATAGAGATAAGATTAAATCATGGGGTGTTATACCGTCAATTTCGCGGTGAAGATGGGATAAAATATTGTAACATATGTCGACTTAATTTCTATTTTATATCTTCTGATTTCACGCAGCACTAGTGCGCATAAGTGCATTAAATTGAAATTTATTAAAGCTTCTTGTGTAAGAAGTAATACGCTTTTGTAAGAGTTATTCCAACACCCACTGTTTTAAGATAAATGTGAATAATCACTCGCGATTTGAAAGCAAGCATGTGGCCACCTTACCGTTACTCAACAACACATTATCGTATAGAAAAGTATTTCCTTTCTTATACAATTTATATCTTAGATTTATCTAGTTTTTACTCAAAGTTATTGAATTGGAACTGAATTATCTCTGTAACCCGGCTTTCTTCCTAAGAAATATATTCACACATATTCAAATATGTTTCAGTTGACTATAACTGTGTGCACAAAAATACGGCGTTAACGTCTTTTTTTTAGAAAAAAAAATTGTTTCGATTGTAAAATAATTTATGTTCAAATAGAAAAAAATAAACGACAATAAACATAGATGCTCTATAAAAATGTTGTTTTTTTTTCAAAAACATAATTTCGAGAGAACTAATTATTGGTGTTTAAGGGACATGTTCACAGTTTGGTAAAATGACGATTTTCAAAAGAATTGTCATTTAAAATCGGTTCATTAATAAAACATTTGAAACGCTTTTCCTCGATTATAAGGAAAATACGTAAAGTATTCACATAATGTTTAAAATTCACTGTATTACAATTAAGCTTGCGTGGTTCAGTGGTGGCCCTATAGCTTTTATTACAGATGCCCCGGGTTCGAATTCCGGGGGAAGTAATATGTCTTATTCATTGTAAAAAGTATGCATATATTGTGAAAATAATGCAATTGTTACGTTCATGTTTATTAAATAAGAATTTTTGGCGTTAATTGTTTTAAATAAAAGCTGTGTCATGCATTTGGACGCATTAACTAGCACATAACACAACTATATTATATAATGTTGATTGAATTGTTTTTCCATATTATCCATATTATTACAGTACGTTTTTTTCAGTTTAATCCAACAAATCTTATTTACCATTTCTTATATTCAATAAGCAACACCTGTTTTAAAATGTAAACATTGTTGTGGCCCTCATATTCTTTAAGTTGATAAGTGATAATTATATTTGCAATATGACAAGCGCGACAGTGTTGTTTTTTATTGTCCGTAATGAACTGTGTTGGAACATTGGCATATCTGTTCGTTTGAATTTAGTTTCCGCTCGGTTACTTTTTAATTGATGTAAATGAATGAACTAAATATTTCAAAATTCAGAAATGATTTTTCCGACAAAATTATCTTACTCTTTGAACAAAGGTAAAAGTCTAATGTTTGTTACTATTTAAAATCTAATCGCACAGAAAGTTTTTAATATTTCTTCGCATTACAATTCCATATTACCAAACAACGTGCAATAAATGCCATTAAAGGGACTTGTTCACAGATATTGGCATGTTTTGAAGTTTGTCATTAAATGCTTTAAATTGATAAATGTAAACATCGGACTAAATAGCTCCAGTATAAACTAAGAAGAAAATGAATAAAGAAAGAAAAGAAGGTAATCCACACCGGGACTCGAATCACTGAACCTTGCAACAGAACTCTTTAAATAATTCAATCGTTCGCGTTTGTAACGCTTTATTATATTTAGGTTTTAAAATCGACAAAAATGCATATAACGGATATTTTAGAGCATGGTAAATGTTAAGTATAACTGTTTCCTCGCAAATATTATAACTTCAACGAAAATGTGTAGATCTGAAACATTTTTGGTTTAATATTTTGTCAATTTACCAACACGTGAACAAGTCACTTTTTAGGTTAAAATTCATGGTCAGAGGTACAAATTGCTGTTTCAGTTCAATAACCTTGTGTCATCTAGAATTATTGTAAGATAATTTCAGATCATAATACAATGTGTTGCGTTCAATCCTTACACTCGTCAGTGTAAGGTCAAGGTCGAAGCATAAGTACATTGTTGGGTTTTTGTTTTAATTAAAGTAACAAGATTGGAATGATAATCCGTGTGAGAGAGACGATGAACAAGTTTGTTACTGAAAGCTTCAGATATTAGTTTAGGATGTATGCTGTACTTTTCGTCTCACACTTCTTTGCATCCATATATGCCTCGTGCTTCCACGTTACGTCATGTATCAAACCTTGGAGTAAAAGGTTTGTATTGTGCGGTAGCAGCTCTCTTCATCAAGCCATTTACTATTATAAGTTCAGGCTGAAATTGTTTACATTGGGTATACATTATTAACAAGGAGATAAGATAAACCATGAAACGATGGGAGATATTTACAGCTGTGATGTTTACAATATAATTATACAAATTATAACTTGATACTAGCTAATGTTTCCATGGACACGTAACACTATTACAATTGTAAACTTTTCATTAACAAAGCACAACAATAAGTCCCGAACATGGGCACACAATAACATAAAGTAATGCTTAATTCAAATTTACAAATATTTATCACATAATATCACAGTCGAATTATTGTTCGCATTATCGTGATTTATTGGACATTGTCAACATTTGCAAGCGCAGTCCTAGTTTGGTTGCTATAAATCAGAACTATGAATCGATGTATACTTGCCGATAAACAATTACACTTCCAATACTTATTAAAAAGTAAATAAAAGCTATAGTCAACGGTATAAGAAAAACATTTTTTATAAGGCAAACACTTTTTATGAAAAACTATCATAATCGTAAAATAAAAGATATGACAATCCAAAATCAACAGGAATAATAACATCCTATAATATTTTATCTTTTATTAAGTGACAAAAACAACAATTCCTATATGAAAAACCGCAATATACAAAACGCATGTATCAAAATATTTACAGATATCAGGTTAGTAACAATCCAAACAACGGAAAGTTACATCTTCACATCTCTGAGCATGAGTATACTGATACAAAATCTGTTTTATCTACAATATTATTTGATGTTTGAACAAAACCGACAAGGATATTTAAACAAGGCTTAATTATTAATAAACATACACATTAATCGTCGATCATTCAGTATGTGTAACGATTGTGTCCACAAAGTAAGCAAGATAGATAACCACGCTAAGCATAAATCGTTTTCTAGATAATCGTTATTGGCGCCACACGACTTAATGGTGTTTACCTAATAATACACATAAGCGTTTGAGGTTGCTTTGGGATTAATGTAGGTCGATATATTTTAATAAGCTTTATTTCAAAATACGGCTGGATTTGGAGTTGTAAATACATTATTAAAAAACTTATTGCTATTTCCTTTACCGCGGAAATAAATATTCATAAAACCAGAACAATAAGTGCATGCAAAAAACATGCAAATGTTGTTTATTTTATTTAGGATGGTAAGATGAAACATATTTTATATTCGAAATAAATATATTCAAATGTACAATCACTGTTAATTAAATTCAATCAAAATATTCATCAATTTACTTTTTCATTTTCATGGCTCAAATACAAATTCAATTACACAATAACATAGGAATGCACTATACATTCATAAGTTTCAATGATAGACAATATCTTAAAAAAGAATGACAGCATATTTTTAAATAACATGTTACAATTAATTTGAAAAAAAAAGAGTATAGATTCATTTTACAATATATTTAGAATATACAATGTATATGTAAATATTTGATCAAAGTACAACAAACCTCGTGTAATCCAAAGCTGTATACAGTGTAGGGGAAAATAACGTCAATCTCTCTTGAACATATTTAATGGAATTAAACGATGCTTATGTTATTTCTACTTGATTCTATGTAAGACTTTTCATAAGAAAACAGTGTTGTAAAACACAAAGTCTGTATTTGTAAATGTGAATCGAAATATGTTCAACCTCACAAATAAACAAAGATTAGCATTGTTTATGCTCTTAGATATGTTTGGAGACGAATCAAAACATTCATGTTAAAACACAATATATATAAATGTGTGTTTGTGTGTGTAGCAAAGTCAATTGCACTTGTATCATTACAATTCAAATTTGCTAGTTTGAAACGAATACTTTCACAAACATTATTTCGGTTTGCCATTTGTGTTGAGACTATTGAGTTCAAAATAAAGCATACCTTAATTGTATAAATATCTTGCAAGTTATAAAAAGGCAATAAATATTTCTTTAGAGTTTATCGTTTACTACGATAATGTTTATTTTATTTGTCACTTTTGGAGATTACCGTCGTTGGACAATATTTGTCAATATACTAGGACCAACCGATACGTTACGAACGCAGCCGTAATTAACCGATACTTCCCGAGTCCATTAGTCTGCTACTACATTAAACACCAACAGAAAAACCAATCATAGATAACTAAATTTTATGTATTTATCGGCATCTGAAGAATACTTGAATACAACAGGATATGCATATGTGCCAGACGCAACATGTTATCAATGTATAGATAACATATGTAGATGTGAAGGTAGAAAAGTTTGCTGTTTAATATTTTTGCCGCAATACAGTCATATCGGATTTATCCCACATGCATAACCTTGTTTGAATAATAAATCGATTGGAGAAACAATATTACGGCAGATGATGTATGCCACAAAACTTTGGCGTAATTTGAGTACGCCAACATGACAATAAAAATCGGGCCTCAACATAATTTAATCATGCCGGATAAAATGAATATGCCTCGACCGACAGTTTTTTGTTTGTTTTCAAGCTGGGAGTCTTTATGTGCTCCAAGTGTGATGGCGACATTTTTTTTTGCTTCCATATGTAAAAGTAACGCCAGACTTTCCTTACAAAGACATAGGTTGAGGACACACACTATTGATTGTGGCCATGGTGTCTTCGTTCGTCTAGCAGCAACAGATGGAAACCAACCACATCAATCACTTTAATATACATTTATCAGGCATTATGCTTATAACATAGATGATATTATCTTATTCATTTATTCTACTGTGAACATTTTGATTGCCATCAAATTAATATAGCATATGCAAGTGATTTAAAATTAGAAAACATCGACATGAGGTTTTTCTGAAAGTTCTGTAAGCGTAGGTAATATTATGCGCAAAGTTGGTTCATAATGACAAATACTATACAGCATAATATAATGCTGAATATGTGTAAACTGCTAGTCATGATATTTTATTCAAAAACATATGAAGTCCCTTTTTATATTAACATCACATAGTGTTTCTTCGTTATCGGTGGCTTTTACTTATTGTCAGAAAATAAATGCTTGAAACGAAAGTACTAACATATTAAATACGAAGAGAATACTCTAAAGTTTATTATGTGGCAAAGCACTCAACTTGGTAGACGAACGTTTACTATCATGAGTCGACCTTTCTCCGAATCATCACACATTTAAGGGATGTTCCGGGTGGTTTGAAAACATTGTGAACTAGTTTGTATGCAAGTGTTTGGCATTATGCATTACAAAACATATGCAACCTTTCATTTAAGTATTGGAAATCAAATCGTTCGCATTTTGTTATTGTCTATATGATGGCTGTTGCAAAAATGCATCACATGTTTAAACTTCGCTTAAGATGGTAATGCTGCTATAGGGGTTTGTATTCGCCACTGGTAAAAATGAACGATATTTACAGTAACGATTATGTCTCGTAAGTTTATTTTTTCTCAGATGCGTTCCGATTATGAAGGAACAGCGAATATTGAGCATAAGGGTTCTGTGCCACATCGGTTATGTACACGGTACATGCTGTAATGTTTATAAATGGGACTTATTGTTTACTGCGTGATTTATAGACTTTTATAATATATACGCGAATGGACATTCCTTTGCATTATAGTGTTTTCTAGCCACAACTCCTTTGGCCCATTATTCAGGCTAAAAATGACAGCCTATAACGAATAAACACCGGTGTCTTATTTCGAACATAAATAGTTTGAGTTACAACGTGTAAAATATGTTTAAATGCAGGTCTTTCAAAGGGTTATGGCCTTATCTTGCCAACCATGTACGGTGATATATATTAACAGTAGCGTTGGTTAACACTGACAGCAAACATTGCAAACTTGTTTTATGATGATAAAGGAATTCATTTGCGCCTCTGCATCTTCAATTTAAGCAAGTTTCTATCCTTATAATGTTTCTGGAGTTTAACTTTTTCTACACATTTCTTTGTATAATATAATAAAAAATAAAATACCTATCGTTTAAGGGAAAATCTGCAAGGAACAATACCAGCTTATTCGTTTGTGTTGATGTGTTTTTCATTATTCAAATGCATCATTTTGACGTTTCCCCAATTGTTATTTCAGTACTTTTTACACTTTATCAGGGAAACGTTTGTAAAGTAGTAGTTATTGTAATTTTGACATTAATCTCCAAAAATATTCACGATTTTATCTACAAAAAAAAATAAATCAAAACAACAACAACATGGAAGCGATTTATGAAAATGATATTATTCCTTAGGGCAAGTTGAAGATAATCCGTAATCGTAAAATATTTTAACCGCCTAGTAATAATATAAAAACGACCAACCTAGCGTTACTTACAGTCTTAATATCTTGCTGCGTGGTTTTACAAATCTTCAGTATCAGTATTTGGGCTTAAGTACTTGGTAATAACATGATATCCAAAAGTTATTTATACTGCGCAAGCGACGGATAGAAAATAACTTGTTATTGAGTATTAATAACGCAGCCCAAAGAACAAGGCCAAATTATCTCTATAAATCGCCATGCATATACTTTTAATGAACAAGCTTTACTTCTGTTTGATAATGGATATATATTGCCTACGGAAATGCTTATCATGATTCAGGGTCGATAAGTTGGCTTAACTTCATTTCATTAAATTCATACATTTCGAGTGCGGTGATCAAACGACATTGTTGATTTCACTTGGATTTTAGGAAACCTGGTTCAAACTAAATGGCTGCTGCTTGGTAGATAACGAGACATATATAACTGATAATGTGCAATTATAATAATTATATACTTTAAATAAAGCACATTTCAAAGAATATCAGCCTCACAAAAAGGTCAGATATACTAGTTTTAACGTATTTTGACTGCCTTTTAAAAGACACTAGAGCACCAATTACCATCAGGGTTGTGCTGGATGTCAGTAATAAAATAAGACTATTGTTATTGCGTAAACGCATCAACCTCGTGAAGTTGTTGACTAACTTTGAAACTTTGTCAACTTTAAAATGATACCAATGGGCGATAATCATTGATATCGGTATAAGATCCTTTAATCATTTCAAGAGTGGTCATATATGGCATTGTCATGTGTGATCATAAAAACCGCCACGCGCAAAAACCCTCCGATCTTTAAAAGAATTCAAAACATTTTTACTGAACTTCTTCGCGAATTCGACGTCAAACGTTTTATAACATATATTTTACTCTGTTTTTCACGCTACTTTTCATCTCATAAATGCTCCCCGCTCACACATTACGTACTGCGACGAACATTGGAGTAAAAGGTTTTGATCAAGTGGCTTTCATCTATCCATTTGCTATCACTTATTTAGATCGCAATTGGTTATGTTGTGTATATATTATCAACAAGGAAATACTATAAATCATGAAAGGGTGGGAGATATTTGCAGTGGTGAGGAACGTAAAATAATATAATTATCTATGTTCTTTCAGTATACCCGCTGGTATTTCCTGATATAAATTACAAAGCGAAAAAAGATAATAGTCAGAACATGAGCACAGCATATAATAAAATTATAATCATTTCAAATGCACAAATATTTATCAGATAATGTCAGGTTCGAAGTATTTTTCACATTAGCGTTACCATTATTCAACTCGTGCTACCGCGGTCGTGGTTTGGTTCCTAAGAATCCTAACTGCGAATATATTAAATACTTACCGATATACAGAACAGAACAGAATAGTTTATTCAGACTTAAGCTCCTCGTTATTTACATACATAAACAATTCCAGCATGTGTTTGAAGTAAATACAAAACATACATCATTTCGTAGAAAAACCAATGTTCATAAACAAGAAATAAACATGTGTTCGTGTTTTCGTGAGACACATAAGTCAGGCGTAGTTTAATAATTGCAATAATTATCAGATTATTCTGTACCTTATTTCTTTAGTAAAAGTATATAATTATTACAAACAACACATATAAGATAATTTCGTTTTATACATTCACATTTTGAAGTTTGTTTAATAGGAAAATACATTAATGTGAAGTAAGGACACATTATCGCATACATCCAACGTTATGGTTGTATGTTATTTTCTTTCATCGTTAAATAATTTTAGAAATATAGGATTGGGAAATGCTGATAACGTTAAAGCTATATGATATAAAATAATACCTCCAGCCATTGTAGTTAAGCATTATCCCATTGTTGACCAACTATACGAAAACGAAATTATATTTGATCTATAGGGATATGGTTTCTTAGTGAATATCAAAGGCTATCATATTATTTAGAAATCAATATATAAGGTCTAAATGTAATATATCCACATATGAAGATAAGAAACAAATTTGAAGTGCGATGAAAATAAAAGTATTTTTTGCGCTTACTGTATTAATTTATGTCCATTGTCAGTTTTAAATAAAAAGGTGATATAAATGGCAGTGAAAATGAAAATGCGTTGCATTTCAACTGCAGTAAAAGGCAGCTAGAGCATTTTGCATAATGTCACGATGTAGATATGGTAAAGACAGAAACACGATTTGAAATCGTTCATTTTATCTCGCATATATTGTTTCAAATTATCTGGTCAATCTACTGTTAAATAGTGTTTAGTGAGAATACAGTGTTTTATCAAGTTTTTGCATGTGACAGTGACCTAATCTCGACCTATTTTCATTTGCCAAGTCTCACTGGATAAGTTGTCTCCATCCCGGCACAATTAGATTGTTTATGTATATCAGGTTATTATTATAATCACAATTAAATATTTTCTCTGTTATATTTCATCCATTTATATGCAATATTACTTACTATTTCGTGTTTGTATATATTCATGTTGTTCTGGTTTTGTGAAATATTTCGTTCAGGGGTAGAGACACCAGGAACAAGTTTGCGAATGTTTACAAGCTTTCAAGTACATATCCCTTTAAAAGCCTCCAAAATCCAAAGTGTATTTTGCTATATCGACCAACATAAATACCAAAGCTACCTCAAACTGGTATGCTTATCATAATGAAAACAGGCATTAAGTCGTGTGGTGCCAATACTTATTATCTAGATATATTGATTGTTTGCCAGGATTATCTATCTTGCTGACGTTGTTTACATAGTCGTAACTCATGTTAAATGATCAACGATTAATTGGTGTGTTTATTTATAATCAATCTTTGTTCAAATACCATTTTCAAATTGGTTCACAAATTAAATAATATTATAGATATAAAAAGATGTTGCATCATTATATTCATGCTTAGAGACGTAAAGATGTAACTTTCCATGTGTTTGATTATGACTTACCAAATATCAGTAATTATGATTTTAATAGTTATAAAACGATATTTTGTTTCAAATGCATGTGGATTTTTTTTTTTATTATTTAATATTTTCGTAAATAAAACCCGTAAATACCATCATAGAAGTGTTTTTATTACTTATACCACCATTACACGTAGTAACACGGGGGAATTCGGTACGCGCGCTAGCGTCTGAGGGCGTTAATTCATTTTCCGAAATCCCGTTTTAGATAGCTAATGTTATTTTAACAACAATTGTTTGTGAATTATATAATAACTATATGACACAAAACCCGTTTACCGCTGTTATAGGGGATAACAAAAGTCCTCCGCAATATTGTGTAATCTATATGAAAAGACGCCTCTTTAATGTTAGCTTGTCAATCTTTTCGCTACACTAGTCCACGTGATCAAGTGGGCGGAGCGATCTTCTTCCAGGCGAGATGTCAATTAATAAGTAACGCGACATTCTGCATCTTTATTATTCGCCGTTGTAATGTTGCGGTGAAAAGCAAAGTCAATCGACGTCAAAATGAAAACCATTGAACGTATTTGTCTCAGAGTGGAGATAACGTCTTTTTAACAAAGTGCTCATTGCTGATATTTGGAAAAGATTTCTTTATTCACTTCATGTTGATAGTGAGTTCAAATTAATTTGAAGAAAAGTAAAACACCGCCCTTCACGTCCCTTGTCCTGTAGGACAAATTCGACTATCGATGGCTTGGACTCTATTTTGAATCGAAAGTGCTGCTTATCAAACACTGTCGTAATTTCTATTGACAAAAAGACCGTCCTTAATCAATTTATAAATAGTTCATTGCATTTTCAATTGAAGATTTGACTGGAATATGGCCGCGTTTTACATGAAAACATTTTTGGCAAGATGCACAATCTATGTAGAGAACAAACAGTTTTTCTTTTTTATTCCGATTATTAGTCATGCATAATGGAAGATAAAATAATTATGTAAAAATTATGTTCTCCGTATTAGTACTGGTGATTTCTGTGTAGAAAACGGATGGTTGCATTTAACAAATATATAATGGCTTTTAAATTCAAGTAACTGAAATGTGTTAAATAGTGGTCAATTTGTTTATAATAATATATAGCAATGTTTCGCTACATCAAGGTGAAAGACATCTTCTGACACGTCGTCATTTATTTAGTCATTAATTATTTATTTTTAATCTAAGTTATATTGATCATATTCCCAACGCCACCACTCGTCAATTTTATGTTTATATCATGAATCCATGTTGTCAAATATAATCTGTTCAGATTATCCTACTGCAGCTATAAATAAATACGTGCGATTATCTGGTTTAGTGAAGGCTATCTATCATAATTGTTTCTGAACTAAGGCCATATGGTGTATTGATTTTTAAGAAATACTGGTATTTTCTCAATTATGTAATCGATTAAAGGGAGTATTTATCTGAGATAAAACCAACCAACGCACAGTTCATTTCAGTGAAAGACATTTCACTATCAATGCTTTGATGTTTAATGTGTTCTCAAATAGTGTGCATAAGGAAATACGCTCTAGAGTTGGCTTTTTACGTCAAACGTAAGATTCTTTCTTTATAGTATTAATCTAAAAAAATTAAACCATGTTTTTTGTAATTTGCTTTTTGTTGTGTGTATTTTGTATAATTTACAGATGGCGAAATCGTTCGTGGTCATATGGGTGTTATTCAGCTTAATTACTCCAACCAGAACGGAATCGCAACAGATATTTCTCGGCGGTGCTCTCAATTATTACTTTACCGATGCTCCAAATGGAACTATCATTGTAAGTAATAAGGCCAACATTGCTATATCTTATTTCTAAATTTCGCCAATTTCCAATACAAATAAGCCACGTTTGTATAATTTCTCATTTCACCTGCCGACCTGGAACGTTTTGTAAAGCTAAAACAACATGTATGCTGATAAAAATGCAAAATAAAACAAAACAATAAGCTCATATAACCCTATGTCACTAATGATAGCCCATGTTCTTGCAACAAACCTAAATATAAATCATGGATTGCACAAAAGAAACCACATACACGAATACCCATAAGTCGATATTACACTATGGCGGACAATGGAGAAATAACATTACAATTTTCATATAAAATTTTAAATAACAGTGACAATTAAGAAAATTCTTTGATAAGCATGGATTATTCAAGTATCTTATCCAACAACCTCGGAAAGTTCTATAGGTCGAAATCACGAATAAGCGTTTAAACTTAATTACGCAAGTTAAAGTGTATCTCAGAAAATGTATATCTGGGTCTTATAACCTTAAAATATCGCCTTTTATATTGTTAGATATTGTGTGACCAACAGTTATTGAAAACAAAACATTGCAAAGTCTACTAGAAATTGACAGATGATCGATTGTCACCCCAAAAAATTCAAGACAGTGATTTCAATGCAGTAATGACCAAAATAGGCAGAATAATTGGATAGAGTAATAAATTTTTCACAAAAAGAGAATACCTTTGACGTGACGTGTCGAACGTGATGAATTTGTGCCAACATACCTCTTTATCGATTGATTTCCTCCATTAATTTCGAAATTTTGATTTATAGTTCGATACAAATATGTCACGACTTAAGTCACTTCTTTATATAAAGTAGATTTTTCACACTGAGTTTTCTTCAGATCTTTTCAGTATAATAAATATGTTCGCGAATTTTCTTTAGCTTAGAAAATGCAATCTGCAGATGGTTCCATTATTAAGAGTCAGTCAGTTGGTCAGTTTTAATCAGATTCATATGTACATTCTGCGTATTATGTTTGTTTTAACACACTGTCAAAGGGAATGTTGCTGCAATTACAAGTAATTAGAAAGATTGCTACATTTCATGCAAACGCAGACAGTTGATATCAGTATAAGCCAATCTGCTTCGTAATTTATCATTTTTGGAAAAATTAAATTACACCTATCCACAAAAAGTTGTTTTACTTAGGCTCGACCATTCATTTTTTTTCTGAAAAGATGGACTCCTTTTAATTGAAAACTTTTATAAATACAAAATTTACCCTTTTTTAGCTAAATGTTCCTATGTTTTCGCTAACTTTTCCTAAAACACGATAATTATGCTTAGTTTATAATAGCAGAGTTAAGTTTAACATATATTAAAAAATCATATCACATGTTCTTATAATTTATGCTCTTTTGAATACATACTGGCGCTAAAAGTTTAAACATTAGTTTATCGGAAAGCAAAAAAGTTATTTCAGCCTTTCGAAATTCAGATGTAGTGAGTTGTATGTAAATATATCTGTATTGTATATGTTTTCTGCCATGAACATATTGTTATTCCTACCGTTTGTTTAAGTTCCCGTAGAAGAAAAAGCTTGGTCTTGTGATATAATATAGTTCATTAAAATCCCCTGTAACATTCATATACATGTGCATGTGCATATATATATTTTACTCATAACCTTGTAGTAACATTCATAAGTCAATTCCTTAAGCTTTCATTGCCAGCAGGCTGTTCATGAAGTAATCATGCTTATATCTTCAGGCAAATGTTGAACTGATAACGGGTTGGATATTTAGAAAAGGTCCATGTGGTCCAAGCTGTTCCAAGGCGGATGTTGGCCATTCTACTCTAGCAACCAAAGCAGCTATTGAACAAAGCAATCCTGGTTGCTTTGGCACATTTTTAACAGACTATGCTATACGTAAAGAAAACCCCTCGCGCCCTTTATTTCGACAACTCACAAATGAAATCAAAGGAAATATCACTGAAATAGTTCTAGCTGTTAGGGCTAGTGCTCAATGGGAGCAGACACTAACGAAGTTTTCGTTTGAGATGTTGCCTCACACGCTCCATGAGGATTTGAAGTAATGAATGCAACAAAAAAGTTATGGTTATGCATATATAATGTTATCTAAGTGCTTTGTGTTTCACTTCCGAAAAAAGATTCAAATACTAAATTAAATATCAAATGTCGGATTAAGTTATAATGCTTAACCAACGTTTAAAAAAGAATAAACCTGTTTTGATATAGGTCATTTTAAGAAGATTCTCACGTGATAATATTTTTTGTTCGCACATAATAATTTAATATTCTATTGCTCTATTGTTAGAACAAAGTTGCTCAGATTTCAGCATATTTTCAGCTATGATGGAGCCTTCTGGCGAAACCTAACGCTTCAGTATTTATTGGACGTAAATGGTAGCATAGATTGGAACATCAAGTGGCATTTGCAAGCTAAGATACAGACCGACCTACGAAATGACACAAAACAAAGAAATCACTGTCCACAGACACTAACGCGACCTGTTTACAGGTAAAAATTAACATTAGTATCGAAGATAAGCATATATATTAAATATATCTAGTAACTGATGTAACTGAATACGTAAAGAGTATATGTAGCTTGGTTGGTAATGAGTTTTTATGTTATGTTTTTATGTATAACGACATAATTTCATTGTTTAGCTCAGCTGAGCACGAAGTGCTCAAGGTGTGCTATTGTGATCACCTTATGCCCGTAGTCCGTCGTCGTTAATCGTTCGGTGTGAGATGTACGTCGTCAACTTCATGCACGTTACCAGTCTAGAGACCACATTGTTCATACAATCTTGATAAAACTTTGTCAGAATGTTAATCTGGGCAATATCTAAGCCGAGTTTGAATGTAGGTCACGTAAGTTCAAAGACTAGGTCACCAGGTCAAATCAAACGCAAACGTGTTACCACTCTAAATGACACATGTATTACTAATATTGATGAAACTTGGTCACAATGTAACTTTATATAAAATCTAGACCGAGTTAAAATCTGGACAACGTGCGTCCTGTAACTATGTCAATAGATCACCAGAAAAACCTTCTTATGACACTAGAGGCAACATGTATAACTCAATCTTAATGGAGCGTGATTTAAATGATTACCTTGACAAAATATAGGCCGATTTTCTACCTGGGTCAATTGCGTTCTAAAAAAAGGTAACCAGGACCAGTGTTTAAAAAAACCTTGTTACCACTCTAGATGCCACATTTATGGTTCACTATTGACAAACCTTGGCAGAATGTTAATCTTGGAAATATCTAAGCTATATTCGACCATGGGTCACGTTCATAGGTCACCGGGTCGATTCTTAGAAAAAAAGATTTCTTAAATTGTTATCTTGACAATATTTGCCCAAGTTTGAATCTGGTCAGATGCGTCTAAAATCTTGCTCGCCCATTAAAATCTGTAAAACAAAAACGTGTTATCTCTCATGAGCCACATTTATTACTCAGTCTTCATGAAACTTGGTCAATGTTTTTCTTTGCAATTTAAAATCCATGTTTGAATCTGGGTCAAGCGTTGTAAAAAAACTTGATAATCTGGTCAAGTTATACGCAAATGGTATCCCCGTGAACTCAGGTAAGCGCTAAAGGGTCATCGTGGCTTTTTTGTTTTTAATTTAAGAGAAATATATATTAACATTGGTGTAATCAATTCTTTTATATTGGTCCGACCTAGAGTTAAACTAAATGACATTTCAACAATTGCACTTCCAAACATTGATATTGACGGAGATTATGTGAAGTGTTTTGAGTCCAAATTCGCTGAAGTAGGAGATTTATTCAATGCAAAGAAGTTACAAGGAATAACAGTAATTGAGGTATGTGGTGATTAAATGCTGTTGTAATATCAAAATGTGTATTTGGATACAAGCATGCAAAATTGTTCGTATGATGTTAACTTCGTTAATATAATTTCTGTACATACGTTTTGCAACCATATTAATGGTGTTGTTTTGTTCACAGACGTGTCACGTTGTCATCAATGCATCCGAATCTTTCAATTACGGTGATGATACTTGGATAGCAATTGCGATAACAGTTAGGGATTATCCTTCGGGCGTAATCAAGTTCGGAAACGACACATACGCCTCTACATTATCCATGTGCAGTACAGCAATTCAGGTGTCTATAAAAGTGTGCGTAGTGAAAGAAAGTTGATATTCCGAAGCACGAATGAACGTCTAAATGATATCAAATAGATTTTCTTATTCGATGATAATTTTTCTATATCAGTGATAAAAATAGCTGGCCATTTAATGCTGAATAAATATTATGTCTTCTGCCGTTCAGATCTTTGTTCTATTACAGTATTGTAACACTTTTTTAACACAGAAACTATTTCGTAACTTTAACATATAATGAAGCCTCCATATAGTATTGATACATTTTTCAAATATGTTGTATAGATTTATATTTAGGTCCTAACAATCAAAGGCATGAATCATTTGAAAAATAATACTTTGACATTTAATTGAAAATAATACATACCAATATTTAAAAAGTGAATGGATTACTTGTCCGTTCTCATGCACCGGTAGATGCAGGTAGTAAAACAAGATCAATTGATTTTAAAATTTTAACACGACCCGCGGCTTTTTTAAATATAAAAAAAAGAAAATTGATTGTGGACAATTATGCAACAATTCTGGGGGAGCCTTATGTGTTTGTTATAGTCCTGGCGAATTGCGGAACATTGCACAATAAATGCACGTATTTAAGTGCTCTGTCAAAATGATTACAAACCTATCGTTCCGGTATAACATACTGAAACTCAAACATATATCGTAAACAGTTACGATGACATTTACTTAAAAAGAAAACCTTATTGAACTTCTTTACTTTATTTGTGTTTGTTAACCTGTAACATGCACTGTATTATATTATTATTAAATACGCCCTATTGCATAAAGTTTGTCAAAATAACAAATAAATAAAGCTGACGTCAATCGCTTATTTTGAATAGTTACATTTGACTTCATTGATACTCGCGGATAAATGTTCTCTGAAAAAAAAAGAACGGAATATATAAACATATAGTTCTCCGTCATTATTTTTAAACATACAAGCTAAGAAAATAAAGATCGTGCTACAATCAAAATAATATTTTTCCAGGATAATATGACAAACAAGCTATAGCAGAAAAAAAAGTTTTTAGAATCAATAGACTAGCACTGTAAATAATTGTCTTTTTTCGATACACGGGCATAAAGGTATACGACGAGTGTGTCTTCTTTTGCAGTTTGTTATCCAGATCCTAGAGAATCTAGATGGCCCTGTTTTTGTTGCTCCAACTCAAGCTGCAAATCACGAATACTTTTTATTTGCCGAAGCAACATGGAAAATCAAAGTGTACGCACAGGCTGTTGAAAACAGGTAGGAAGGTTTGACATTTACATACTATGTGTATTATATTGTACTTTCATTTTGTAACTGTATGTAGTTGGGTGATAGTATATGATATACTATAGTATACTATAATATANGTACGGTACAGTACAGTACAGTACAGTACAGTACAGTACAGTACAGTACAGTACAGTACAGTACAGTACAGTACAGTACAGTACAGTACAGTACAGTACAGTACAGTACAGTACAGTACAGTACAGTACAGTACAGTACAGTACAGTACAGTACAGTACAGTACAGTACAGTATAGTATAGTATAGTATAGTATTATTATATTATATTTTATAACTTTTTATTGTATAACATTTTTTTTATTACATTATGTTTTCTTGGCTGTTATATTTGGGTAGCCTTTTAATTGGTTAAAGCCGGATGCGTAGCATTAGGTGTTCCAAGCCTGTGACACCAGCTTTAAGCATCTTGTGTGTTTATTGTTGTGTTGTAATTATTTTTCTGTATTTAGTAGGCATTTTGGTCCTTTGCCTAAAACTACAGACTAACTAATGGTAATACGAATTTCTACCGATTATGTTTGGGAAATTTCGTTTTGTTATTGCTGTATTACAATTTGTAGGACGATAGAAGAGTTTGTCGTTACCTCGCGAGGTATGGAAACCATAAAAGTGTCTACTGTTCAAAATTATACGATATCAGAACCCAGAGTTAGCTTTTCTGAAATTGAATGGACTCCGACTTCTCAAGATGAAATGCAACACATATTTTGTGTTACTGCCGTGGATAACACTGGGTAAACCTTTTGTCCTTGTTTTGAGTCAATAGTCATTAGTGTTCATACAAGGACCATGTTGGTAGGTATGGACTGAGTATGTGATTTAAAAAACAATGGTGGAGTTTGCACCGTTGAAGTTTTTAGTAATTTGGGGGCTAAGTTTCGTTAATCTTTAACATTTGAGTTCACCAGAGGAAAAAGTGCTCACGGTGAACATCTGTTAAGCGCCAAATGTTGTCAACATCACAGTTGTTAACACAGTTTATATATCATTTATAGTCTTATCTTTTTTATTTATGAATTTCCCCCAGTTTAAATCAAATCTAAGTGGGTTAAGTACTGACATTTCTCGGAGAAATAATTGTCACTATTGTTCTTACTATTAATATTAGGGCCTACCTTCTTAGAATTTCTATTACATTTCAATTTTTATGTAATGAATATATAGTAACTGTTTTGTGCTGTCACCATCCATAAAAAGTATATAATAAAAAGGACTGAAGAGTAACAGCGGTGAATGTTAATATAACCGTAACGGCTCACAAATGCTAGTTATATCTACGAATCAATTGGAAAAATACCAAACATGCTACCTCTTTAATCCACAGAGCTTTGGGAATTCCTAAGTCTTATTGAGTCACGGTGACTATCATGCAATGTCTTGAGGTAGCTGGATTCAGGAATTGGAGCTGGTCATCGTGGTAGATTTTTAAATCCAGAGAATCTAAATGCTTTTCTAGCAGAGCATGTATTGTCAACCATTGTTCTTTCCAGACCGACCTTCTAATCCAATTAAGTTGACATATCGGAACAAAAAGGAGAAAAAAAGCGCTCATGAAAATATTTAGTTTTTCACTTAACTGAGAACATATTGCAAAGTAGCACTCCTAAAGCAAACAAATATCAACTTTATATATTGAACGAGTTTAAAGCTTGATCATGTTTCCCCATGTTTGCCTATGATATCTCGTTCGGATTTCCAGACGTGATGAAAACTGATCATAACATTGTTCCCTATTATATCTACGTCGATTTCGAAACTCGATGATATAGGTTCAAAAACTGAAATGAAGAAAACGCTCGACTAGATTTCACAAGATATGCTCTTAACTTAAAAAAAAACTGTTGATACGTTTAATTGTTTTTATGGCATGTACTATTTACACGTGAAAAATGCCCGTCGGACCAGCCTTACCAAACTCAAGCTCGCCCGACCGCATTGTTCACTGGCAATCGCGACCGAGCGAGTGGAATGTTACACCCCTGTAAGTTACGATATCTCTAACGAGTTCGAATATGGCTGAAATCAGGTAATAACCATGGCCACCAGCGATTATATCTTTTATCAGCATTTTTATTCATTATGGTTCTCGTATTGTAAATGTTTTCTTTGCTAAGAAATGTTGGCTGTTTAGTATTTTTTAAATACAACAATTGTCATATTCATTTGTTTTAGATATGTAACACCTATCCATAATATAAACTTTACTATGACTTAAGTCTTTGTTACGTTTATGAAACTTAGTATTTATATATGCATTCTTGTAAATGTATTCTGGTTCATTTTAGCGTTGATTCGACCGAACAACGATGTTTCGTTTTAAATGTTAAACGTAAGTATGTGAAAGGTGAATAATGGCACGTCCTTAATATAAACATAATGATACATTTTATTCGTGAGTTATATGACAATGTGTGTTGAAATCTATAAAACGATGAGATATTATGTCTTCAATATAGTTCTTAAGTATTTTTTGCCAATGTTCATCTTTGAAAGGTAAATTTCTCTGTGTCGTTTTTCCATCGAATCACTGGAAACAGGTTTTTTAAATAGACATTTGTAATTTAATATCATGTCTTTCCTTTTCAGTAAAGTATACTCCAATTGACGTTAATTGTAGCTGTAGGTTTTTTTTCAATTGACGTTAATTGTAGCTGTAGGTTTTTTTTCAATTAACACTTCAACTTGTGTGAGTCGATGGGGTAATTTTACTGGTTTAAAAGGTACAACAATGTATTAAGGCCTTAATAGAAAACATGTCCCGTTCAAAAGAATATGTTTTAAATTGTTGTTGTTTTGTGTTTTAACAGTCGTTAAAGTAATACGCGACTTGCTTTCTAGACTGTCTCTTGCAGACTTGGTATTATTTATTATGTTGCCACATGTTTATGTTATCAAGACTTGTTAATTTTCCTTTTTATAATTTCATGTTTAAGTCTACATCTTATTTTTATATTCAATTTCAATTAAATTACTGTGTTTATTTTCACACAAATGCAAGTTGCTAAAAATATGTCTTGCTTTCTAGCTAGAAGGTTCAGTCAAGTAAGCGCGATCTCAAGTGTAAGTTGACACCTAACATTTTATTATAAAAATGAACACAATATGATAATAATATATTCAAACAATGTAGTTGCCACGATGTTATTTTATGACTTTATAATGTCTCTGATTATTGTAAATTCCGAAATCATAGTGTAAGCAATCGGATTATTTCTTCTACCACTATAATTATAATAAATGTAATAAAATTTATTTTCTTTTTTTTCCCTTTACCACGCCTTTATCTTTTGAAGGACAAGCCATATTTTATCGAGATACCAGACCAAACAGATGTTCTGAGTTGTCCTGTAGACGCAACGTGTATAATATCGATATTTGTCAAGTCAAATAGAACAGTTATGGAAGTTAACGTAGAGAGCAGTTCCGTTGACGTGAATACAGACGTCGGAAAAGTTGTCAGAGTCTTACAAAAAGGAGATAACATATACAAAGCAGAATTGACGTTTCAGCATTCTTCTTTTGGAAAGTTTGACATATGTTTCAAGGCCATCGATGATGCTGGGTATGAAACATGTTTTGTTTAATGTATGGGGTAACTTACAAGTTATATGTCTTTCAATAAATATATCAATACCAGGGCGACTCACACCGAACCATCAAGCTGTCTAATATAATGGGAAATTAAATGATGTGTAATCGTACTATGATTATTTGTGTGATTCTTGTGATAATATATTTTATTTCTTTTCTTCAGCAAAGAAAGTGACGTTACTTGCTTAGGGGCAAAATTTGAACCAGATGGTTGGTACTTTATTTTCTTTCTCATTTCCTTCGTCCGAAAATAAATTCATTATTTACTAACTGACAAAAAATAAAACAAAAACAATAACATAACACATTATGGTGAAGGCGGTTCGCTTTTCTTTTATTCATCTTAACTTCATACGTTTAGCATCATACCATTCCCAAATGAACATATACATATCTTGTCAACTGTTCTCAAACAAAAAGCTTTGCACACACATACTACATACAAGAAATAATCATCAACTTATCTATCATGTATAACGCAGAGTAGCTCGAGTAGGATCAACCAGAGATAAAAACCATTTGCCACAGTTTGTAAAAACACAGGAAACCTGTGCCCAGTTGCCAAATGTTACACAGCAAGGTGTCGGGACTTTAATATATAACAAAATTACAGAAGTGAATACTTTATCGATCAGAATAACACAAATTTACAAACGATAAATAAAAATTCATACTTAACACATATAACACACATCCGAACAATGACATTGTTAAGTACATTTTAACACTTACGAAAATGTTATGCAAATTATAAATCTTCCTTATAAAGTAAAAAAAAAAATGTATAAACCACGTGTAGTCAGTTTCGCAAGCAAACCTCGAATGACGCTATACCCGCGAAAAAGAAACGAAAACGTTGTGCGTTGGATAACACACATGATTACTAAAACGTGACGACAAGTGTTACAAATATCATGAAGATGACACATAATTTAAATACGCGCGCGCATTGAACGCCTTCGTTTAAGTAAGCACTCAATCGTTAACACAATAAATGAATATTTATATAACGAATAGTAAACCATATAAAATCGAATACAACATCAATTTAACAATTATAACAATGTAGACATTGACATTAAAAAAAAAAACA
>VMBQ01010758.1:0-16659 GCA_007657795.1 Dreissena rostriformis | reverse complement strand
ATATACGAGAATAACGGGGTGTGTGTGTTTCGAAGCAGATGGGAGTGACGGTTTGAGTCACCGACTTATTTCTGTTGTCGTTGCATGTGTTCAAAAGGAAGTGAAATACTTTTATTTTAGCGTGTATGGTGTTATAAGTTAATTTACCATACTTCAAGATACATCAAAATGATATTAAAACATAATGTCATATACATTGAGATAAATACATTTTTAATATACTTATGAAGATAATAAAAATTACCTTAATAAATGATCCGAAAAACATAACATCATTATAGATAATCACGTCTTCAAAAACAAAACAAATCACCCCTAGATTATATATTTGTGTTACATGCAAAAATAACCAAAACTGTTGCAAACAATAAACAATACGCTGCCGTTTTTGCTGAAGTTGAACAGTTTCTTTGTGTAGACATATATTAGGCGCGCGAGGCTCAACACATTGCGTTGTTTTCTATGGTGAATATGGACCAACAATAATGATGCTACATAGAAAATATTAATTTTTAAATATTGAACCAGACTTCTTACAATACATGAAAATACGCTGACCCTTTAACCTGACATTAATAACAAATATACTTATAATGCAATAACTAGGCTACATACATTTAAATGCATCTTATTCGACCTCGGTTTGGGATATTTATGCGTGAACCAATTTAATAAGCTTATTGACTCAAAATGCATTAAACCCTAGTAATAGATCTTTTTCATCATAACTGGTATCACCATATTGATAGCTCGTATCATCTAGAATCATATTGTTTGTTTAAACGCAAGTTTGAGCAAACATCCGGAAAACACCTATGAGAATTGCATTGACAAGGTTCAGACTTTCATCGCCCGATTTGCAAATACAACGCGGGCGCTATTCGAATACGCCGAGACCCGAAAGGTTATAAAAGAAATGATATCAAATAATGATTGAAACTGAATATTACTACTTATTAATATGTCCAAATATTCAGAACGTCGTAACAAGTATAGAAAAAAGTAGCATCACAAGTGGCAGAATTAGCTAATATTTGTTAGACTATCCAATTACTCAACAACGATAATAGTTCATTTATCAGAGTTTATTTACTATGCCAATATGTTAAGAAAAAGATTATATTATTTATACTTATGTTCAACCATGAGTGTATATACTCTACCGATAAGTCTGTGTTTGTTATTTGCATTATCCATAAGTTCACAATTTGTATTACTGTACTGTTCTATAAACATGCTATATTCCATGCAATAAATACATTGATGTTGAATTTGAATATTCTACAGTGGCAAAGTCGGTCGCATTACAAATGCCTTCATTGATCATTTGGTACACATTAAGGTGACTAATCTGTGATAGTATTAACGAGAGTACCCAGTTAAAGAGGTGTTTAGTACACACAAAAATAACCTCCCTGCATTGTCCAAGCGCATGTGCGTTCGTCCTACTGTTCGCCAAAAAATAATGTATATCTTTGTCATATATTGAGTGATTTTAAAATAACTTGACGAAAATGTAAACCATCATTTGACGACGTGTCGCGTGAAACAACCGTGCCCCTTCCTTAAAAGTCAGGATCACACATAGAGGTCAAAGATCAATTTGGCCATGAAACATATTATATATTCCTGTCTCAACCATAACTGTGCCATATGCTGCTTGAAAATAACTTAACACACCATAGAAAAGTGCCGCGTGCAACACTCAACTCCTTTTTTCAAAAGTCTAGGTCACACTGAGAGGTCAATGGTCAAAACGGCCATATAACAGCTCGCCCGGTCAGTGACTTTGTCATGCCTCACACACTTTTGTAATAACTTATAATAAATTACCGCTATGAGAAGGCAGCCTGTCGAGAGTATCAAAATTGTATGACTGCAATGGTCAAATGGAAAAGTATAGGGCTGCGGCTTTGCGTTTGCAACGATGCTTGCCGAATTTTGAGCGTGAATCTATCATATCGCATACAGAAACAACCTGAACGTATATGTATACACTGAATGATAGATTGTGTGCGTGTTCATTTATGTTAGCCAGAGCCTGTATACTTGGCGGCTGTGCTATTACATTCAACGAATAGTTTTCTATTGCATTATGTGCACTCATATATTTTAGATAACGGGATAATTGCAATTCGCTTTTACTTTATACCGCGATATACTTATAATGTTATATTGATATACAAACATTTTAAATTATTGGGTGTTGCATGAGTCAGCGTTCCAGCACAAACACTGTGCGCTTTCTTTAAACGTTAAACATGTACATTCCATCGCACGGCATATCAAGGTCATTGTACAGTCAGCCTGTCTTGAAGCCGTCCTCAAAAGCTACTGACTTTTTACAGTTTGCGTTTTATAACACAGTCAGACTTCACTTATCTACCGAAAAGTATCGTGACTTTTTTCATAAAAAAACTATGTGATATAAATTTGTGAATTTAATGTGTGGATAGAGGACTGTCCCTTTTTGACATACTAATATTCCATATGTTTCAATGGTGAAGAACACACTTATGTTGAATGCATATAATGCCACGTGGGGACAAATATAATATGATATAATGAACATATACGAACACAATTGTTCAATTTGAATATACGTGGACATATTATCTGTAATATCTCTTATATTATGCAAATTACAGCATATATAAGTGTATAAAAAGCATAGGAACTTGTGTAAGAATTACGTATTGATTAATAAACTGTATAAACTAGAATTGAAAATTGTATAAACAAATATTCAATACCCTTCATAACAAACATTTCATGTGGCGGAGAAGCGACACAACCTCTCAAAACAACAACAACACCAACAATAAAACCTTTATTTTCATTTTAATAATTTAGAGACACACATTTAAACCCTTCATTCAAAAAATCAGAATAGACGTCAAATACATGTTTAAAGATATTTCTCGTTTACATTGGCGAAGTGTTTAGACAAAAAAGCAGAGTTGGAAACGCAAATTTCCCGCCTTTATACTAAAAAGGGGAGAAATGGTGCAACATGATAGAGCATTGGATAAAAATTGTTACCTAAGACGGATCGATTTTGCGCAACCATAAGACTTACCGAGATTGTTACACATGAATGTTAAGGTGTAGCTTGTGCACTTCTTTGAACAATACGATGCGTTCGTCAAAGAATAAAACAATTGAAGTGATGTATCAGTTCGTATGCTTTTGTGAATTATCTGGGTGGTGTGGAATGTATAGATTTTAATTACAACGTCTACCGTTTCTACATTCATAAGATAAAATTAAACGGACATCCTTCACTCGGAAAGGTGTAGTGTTCCATTCAATAAAAAGGTTCAATTTGTAATTGTTAAATTAAATAATCACACAGTCAGTAGAATAAAGCTGCAATCCACGGCGTCTTCAAAAGATATTTCAAAATTATCGAATTTCACAGACACGCTATAGCGTATTGACAAAAGACTGCACAACCGTCACTGAGTTAACGCGACCTTACAGGTACCGACAGTTCAGAAATGTAAATTGCGCAATTTAAATAATCATGTTGTCAAGTGGGTTTATTTTGTCCACAGGCTATCAATAGTCTTCAAGAACAGAAACCACAGTAAACGGTTAAATCATGGATTAACTACTTGCTATAAAGAGGCGTACTCTGTCTCCCGATCTTTATTTCACTAAACGCTAGGAAGTAAAGATCTTACATTAAGTACATATCCTACGTCAACACTGTTTTTACATTATGTGGCCACAGTACGGTATGTTATACAGGGAACATTTCAACGAGTTGGAAATTATAGTCCATCTGTGATTGGCATTGTTGCCACATTCTGTATGTCATTGAGGTTTCACCGTCTGTGTTTATTGTTTTGATCGGCATAGCTCTGTATTATATAGATTTGTTTGAAATGGTCATTTCGTATTGTAGCATATTATGGACTCACGACCGTTTAAAATTAAATTATATAATGTATGACAAACTGTTCCATGTAAGTGAATAATATTAAGCTAGCTTTAATCCGATTTCTCTTTCACCATTCAATAAAAAAGAAAATTCAGATAATGGTTTATATTTCATTTTATTGTATTATATTCTAGTCTATTCTATTTTATTTCAACTCTATTTTACAAGATTTAACCATTAATGTGTTTGTGACAAGGTATTCTCATACTTATTTTATTTTGAATTTTGCGGCACGACATTAAAAACAAAATAAAGAGTAACTCTTTTCGTCGCGTTTTTAAATTAATCTTACATTGACGCGAACAGGAAACATGTAAAAATAAGATTTCCTTTACAATTTCCCTAAATAACACAAACTTAAATATTAAATAACAGTAAGATTTTTACCAAGATCAGTAAAGAATTTTTCAGATAAAGTTTGGGGAAAAAAATAAAATGTGTGTCATTAATTTCACCTTTGAACTTAAATTTTGACATCGACCTTCCACTCAGGACTTGGTTATAGAGTTCACCACTAAGTATGCTTGTTACTGCTACAGAGTTATTTAAACTTCAGTTGTAACCTTGATCTTTGACCAATTGACCAGGTTCTTGTGCACAATGATTCGTCCCATTATGTTGATCACGTATGGTTAGTTATTTGTAAATGTATTAATGCCTAACATTGTTATTCTCCGGACAAATATTCACCGCTCGCCCGCTTGGGGTCTACATACTGGCGTATTATAAGTACTCACTTTTCCTCGTAAAATCCCATTTTGGATAATTTAGTTATAATTCCGCTTCACATGTGTTACCAGACAACACACCATTTCAGACTTGGCACAATAAATATTATCAACGCTTTTCACTATGCGACCTAAATGTATTTTCCTGGTTTTCGTAATAATTCTTGATAGTATAAAGCTTAATTTAAACAAAAATGTCGAAATAAATTAAGTTTTAATTTCCATCTGGTTCCACGTCGGGCGCCGTATTGATGTATAGTTAAACTGATACTCAATTCCACCTAGCAAATCATGTGACCGCTTAACAGACTTTAACGGGTAGCTGAATGGGCACTCCCACTTGTCGTCATCGGCAAAAATGCGATTTTGTGATTGATGCGTGTTTGGAGTATATAATGGGAATGCCTGTAGCGGGAGAATGGAAAGAGGAAATTTAATACAAAACCACAAAATTACGAATGTAAACACTTATACAAAAGGACTGTTTTTTTGTATAGATTATATTTCTGGTAAATTGTGACTTTTTAAAAACTTAAACACTTGTATACATATCATTACAAAGGAATTTTTCTTTTTCAATTTGTATTCGACGTTTTAAATGTTGCATAAATAATAAATAATTAGGAATGAGGTTGTTGACCTTATTTCATTCTCAATTAATGTGAGTTATCAATGTCGCTAAGTGTAAAGAGGTAGCTGAAAACTGTTCCCATTATTATAGAGGGTTTTGAACAATTATTGAAAATCGAACTGAAATATGCATGCAATACATAAACACATATTTACCGGATGTTAATAGTGGGCGGATGAAACAATTTGTTGTGACATTTTCGTAACAAATGCCGTTGCAAATAATTCTTTACAACAAACACACGTATCAAATTTCGATCAAAACAAGTTGATTGTTAAATAAATAAAAGTTTTTTTTTTCAATATATGGCATACATTATTTGAATAACTAAAAAATATGGTTTTGCCAAACCGAAGACATGCTCTTTATCCTGCCTCTGTTGCAAACAGTGAACTAATAAAGAAGGGTCGAATAACCTAGTTGATCTCCAGCAGTAAAATACGTGACCGTGATCTACCGTCAGTACGTATTCCTAATGAGTGTTGATATTACATATCATCCTATTTTGTTTCTCCTTTAAAATATATTACTAAACCAGCTTTCTGTATTTTTATTTTCATTCGATTGATTACGCAGTTTATGACGTATCTCGTGTTTCGTCATTTCCCTGACGAAACATACATGTTAAAGCAAGACTCTCTGGATTGTAGGGACAACAATTTGGACGTGGTGTTTTTTTAACAGTTTTTTTTTAATTTTTAATATTATTGAACGAATCCAAACCGTATTTCGGATTGTGTGTTTGGCATGCGTAATCGTTGATTTCGATAGGAATAAAATAACTCGCTTCTACAGGATTACGATTTAGTAAATCGTGTTTTGAGTCAGAATGGTTAGCATTCAATACAAACGCTATAAACAAAATAGTGTGGTTTAAAATACATTCCGATAAAGGGATGGAAGAACAGAAAATGGGAGTGATTATCGTTGTATCTTTATTGTTATAAGCATTGGATTAAAGCTGTCATTGAGGTAAATACAATTGAGTTTTTGTTTTTCTGTTGCATATTTGTTTCAATTCTTAACAATACAAAATCAGTTTTTGTTTTGATGTTGCATATTTTTTTCAATTTCTAACAATAAAAATATCACATTCTCGACTTGATTTTTATTTCTCCTCATATTTTCAATAGGAAAGTATTTAAAGGAACAGTTTAATGTGGACATATTTTTTACGTGACACACACGGAGGTTATTCGGTCGTAAGGAATGTTGTGTACATGTAGGATGCCCGACCTGAATAATTATTTTGTTATGTCAATTGATCACATTTCTTTGTAACGGCAAAATTTAGAATGAAGCAGGATAAATCGAATACATGGTTGGTGCCGAGATGAAGAAATTCTGTCCGGTTCGGCCCGAAAAGGAAAAGAGGGCTCGCCGAAACTCAGTCGTAGTATAAAAGTGTTTTCAATTTCGAAATACTCTGTAGAAACGTATTATTTTCTGTGGCTAAATATAGTTAGACACAACCAAGCTTTGTACTTTGGCCTTTTACAATCAAATAATGTTGTATAATTTTCGTTCGTAAATGCATTTGATTATTTTTAAGCCTATGTGACTCAGTATTGTACACAAATTAAAAACAATATATGCATGTGTATTTTTTGGATCTTTCACAAATATGTTTTAGTATTGCCCAAAGACCGCCAGTCGTTAAAATTAATGAAGAAAGCGCCGCAACTGAAACGACTATACAGTGGCATTGCACGCGCAACGATATATTTAGAAATCATTAAACATTACGATTGGTGAACTTTACAATCATTAAATGCCCTGTACGGTAGTAAAGCAATCGATGCGAAGGACCACACATTGAACAATACATCGGAAGACATATATGGCGCCAATTTAGATATTTAATTGGTTGAAAAAAGCTATATTCTCCCAAGACAATTAAAAACTCCTATTAACGATTTACTTATTGCTAAATATTTACAAGTTTATACGATATCATAAAGCCTTTTATTATCTGCTTTCCGGTGGTTTATAGAGAAATATCAGTGAAATAAAAATGGTATTTCACTGTTTCAAGCAGTGAAAAATAACAGTGAAAAATATTGATATTTTTCATTGTTAACTGTGAAATGACGTCATTTTTGACGAAATGACGTCATTATTACATCGAAATTCTCCAGTTTAACTCTTTTACAATGTAATTTAATGGTGAAAAAGCATATAATAAAAAGAAAATTTGTTGGATTAGGTGGAATATCAATTTTAATTCACTCGTGATCATAGAAAAAGTATATTTTCTAATATTATTTTCTATGATCACTCGTGAAATAAAATCGATATTCCACCGATTCCAACAAATATCCTCTATTTCTTTTGAATGTTTGCAGCAAGTCGTTTAAGAAGAGTGGGCTGAGCGTATTACAGTTCCAATATTCAAGGGCGGTCCATTGAAGCGAAACATTTACCCTAAACAATATCACCCTAAACAATATATATGTTTTAAATATATTCCAAATAACCTTATTAAATGATCCAATTAACACAACATCATTGTAGAAAATCACTTCTTCCCAAAAAAAATCCCTAGATTTTTTATTGTGTTACTTTTAATTATAACCAAAACTATTGCGAACAATGAACAATACGCTGCCTTTTTGTTGACATTGTGCATTAACATTTGTATATACATATATTTGGCGCGCGAGGCTTTACAAATCGCGACGGTCTCTATGGTGAACGTGGACCGACAATAATGCTACTACATAGAAAAGATTATTAGTAAAATATAGAACCAGACTTCTTACCTTAAATGAAAATACGCTGACCTTTAAATATTAACAATTTGTTAAACATGACCCTGATAACGAAAATACTTAAAATGCAAACACTGGGCTGCATATATTGAAATGCATCTGATTCGACCACGGTTTATGTTATTTATTACTGAACCATTCTTATAAGCTTGCTGACTCAAATTGAAATAAATACGATTATTAGTTATTTTCCAACATAACTGGTATTCTCATATTACTAACTCTTGTCGTCTAGAATCATATTGTTTATTTAAACTCCCTTTTGTCAAACATCAGAACATTACCTATACGGATCGTATTTTCCAGGTTCATAAAGTTATCGCAAGATTTGCAAAACGAACGTGGTCGCTATTCAAATACGCCGAGACCAAAAAGGTTATGAAATAAATGATATCAAAGAATGATTGAAACTGAATATCATTTCTTATTTATATGTCAAAAGTATTCAAAACGTCGTAACAAGCCCTATAATAAGGTACTACACACATTGCCAACATAGCAAATATTTGTTAGTTTACTATCCAACTACTCAAAAATGGACAGTTAATTTATCAAAGGTTATATATTATGCCAATATGTTAATAAATCAAAAGTAGATCATAGTATTTATAAATTGCTCCACCATGAATGTATATACTCTTCAGATAAGTATGTGTTTTTATATGCATTATTCATGAGTTCACAACTGGTATTGTTGTACTTTGCTATAAACATGCAGCATTGTAAAGCCCAATTAATACTAACAAATCAACGGAAATTTCGTACAACATTTCGTAAAATAAAGGTTCCCAATAAAAAATCAGTGTTCCTTATAGCAAAAGCCAAAATCTCAACGCCAGATGTGGTCTAGTAACATGTATGTTTGTAGATACAAAATGGTTGTTTTTAATTTTTCGTGTCACAATCAATTCCATTTTATTTTCCCGCGACGATATCAATTCATGCGACACACGAACATTAACATGGAACCATTTAAGTGTTCGTATATCGTATGAATAGATATCAGTGCGGGAAATTAAAAAGGAATTTATTGTGACACGAAAAAATAAAAACAAGCATTTTGGTATGTACAAACATCCATGTTACATAAATGTTAGGGGGTTGCTTGTGCACTCCTTTGACCAATACGATGTGTTCGTCAAAGAATAAAACAGGAGCAGTGATTTATCAGTTCGTATGCTGTTGTGGTTTATCTGCGTGGCGTGGAATTTATAACTTTTTAAGTACAATGTACATGTACCACTACTACTGTTTCTCCATTCATAAGATACCATAAAAGTGTAGTGTTCCCCATTCAATAAAAAGCTTTGCATTGTTATTGTTACATTAAATAATTAAACAGTCAGTAGAATAAAGCTTACATCCACGGCGTCTTCAATAGATATTTAAATATTATCGAATTTCACAGACACGCTATAACGTATTGACAAAAGACTTCCCAGCCTACACTGAGTTAACGTGACCTTACAGTTACCGACAATTCAGAAATGTTAATTTGCGCAATTTTAATAATTATGTTGTCACGTGGGGTTATTTTGTCGAAAGGTTATTAATAATCTTCAATAACAGAAACCACGGTAAACGGTTAAATCATGAATTTACTATTTGCTATAAGGAGGCGTTCTCAGTTACCCGATCTGTATTTGTTTCTTCTACTTAACACTAGGAAGTAGAGATCTGACATCAATTAAATCTTCTGAGTCCAATTTGGTTTGACAAAATATGGCCACAGTACGGTATGTTATACAGGTACAATTTAAACGAGTTGGACATTATAGTCCATCTGTGCTGGGCATTGTTGCCTCATTCTGTATTGCATTAAGGTTTCACTGTCTGTGTTTGAACGTAATAGCTCTGCATGATGTAATTTTGTTCGAACTCCTATTTTGACTTCATAATAATAGTGTTATTATTCTACCTCCACAAAAGACGAATGTAAGACGATTGCATACTGAAATAAAAACTGCATAAGTAGATAAACAAAATTGAAGGGAGATTAGCGCACACGAACCACAACTCTTTCTTTTTTCTTGAACTGCATGGTTATTGACCTTAACTATTTTTGTAAAGTAAGGAAGAAAAAAGGTAACGTATTATCATGGCATTAGCATTTCACAATATTTGTAAATACTTAGAATACTTATCGAAATTATGCATATGTTAAATAATATATACGATAAAGAAATCAAACAACATAATTACAGGAAACACAAATCATAAATGCAAAGGGATATGCCTGGTTGGGTATACTGTGTTCAAGCACACACGAAGTATTTTGCTATTTTTCCACAAACTTATTCACATTTAACATGTTCTGTAAACAATTTCCCCAAATAACACAAACGTAAATGTTAAATAATTAAAATAAGAGTGCGATTGTCATCAAGCTGTGCGCATCAATTAATACATTTTCATATAAATATTGGGACAAAATTAAAATGTATTTCTTTAATTTCACCTTTTACCTTAAATTGTTACATCGACCTTCGACCCAGGACTTGGTTATAAAGTGCATTAATCAGTATGCTTGTAAACACTGCAGAGTTATTCATAAAAATAAATCCGCACGTTGCTCAATACTATGTTTATGCTTTTTAACTTCAGTTGCTACTTTTATCTTTGTCCCAGTGGCCACGTTCTGGTGCACAATGATTCCTCTCATCATTTTGATCACGTATGGTTATTTGTTTGAACATGTATCTATACTGGACAAAGTTTTGGTCCGGATAATAATTGACCGACCGCCGACCGCCCGCCCGCTTGGGGTCAACATAACATTATATTATAAATATTTACCTTTCCTCGTGAAATCCCATTTTTGATAATTTAGTTATAATTCCGCGTCATATGTGTTACCAGACGACACACCATTTCAAACTTGGCACAATAAATATTATCAACGCGTTTCACGATGCGACACGAATGTATTTTCCAGGTTTTCGTAATAATTCCTGATAGAATAAAGCTTAATTTAAACGAAAATGTCGAAACAAATTAAGTTTAAATTTAAATCTGGTTCCACGTAGGGCGCCGTAGCGATGTATAGTGAAACTGATACTCAATTCCACATAGCAAATCATGTGACCGCTTAACAGACTTTAACGGGTAGCTGAATGGGCACTCCCAATTATCGTCAGAGGCATACATGCGCTTTTGTGATTGATGCGTGTTTGAAGATTATGAATGGGCATGCCTGTAGCGGGATAATAAAAAGAGGAAATTTAATACTAAACCACATTATTACGAAAGCAAACAATTATACAAAAGGACTGATTTTTTATAGATTATATTTCTTGTAAATGTTGTCTTTTTATAACTTAAACACTTGTAAAATTAGTCATTACAGAATACTTGTTTTCTTTTTCAATTTGTATAGTACGTTTTAAATATTGCGTAAATAATAATTATTAGGAATAAGGTTGTTGACTTGATTCCATTCTAAATTAATGTGAGTAATCAATTTCGTCAAGAATTAATATGTAACTAAAAACTGTTTCTATTCATTATATACAGTTTTGAATAACAAATGAATTTTGAACTGAAAAATACATGCAATAAATAACCGGATGTAAATATTGGGGGCAATAAACATGCTATTTTGACATGTCCTTGACTGTTGGCGTTGCAACAATAGTCTAAACCAACAAAAAAAGAAACTATTAACTTTGATTGTTAAAGAAATAATACTTTTCTTAAATATATCACACCACATTGAGGTGAATAACTGAACAAATGGTGTCGGACAACCGTTACTCATCTATTAAAGTGGCCATACTTAAAGTGGTGTTTTATATCACATTTTATTCTTAATTTATTCTCAAGCGGTCGAAGGTCATAAGTCCATAATAAAAAAAAATAAATCGAGACTTGTTTTACAGTGTGTAAGATAAAGTAAGATAGTACAAGTCTATCAGTGTCACCCTCATAATTTATAGCAATGTAAAATGTCCGTAAGGTCGATCGTTAGAGAAATCCTTTCTGTATATTACCTTTCTTAATTGTGCTTATTTGTATTTTTTATACGAGTTGAATGTATAAACGGCTTCATAATGAACAGAAATACATGTTTTGTAACAAAGTCATGCAGTCACACACAGAAATAGTCTGTATTATCATGCACGTTACCGTGTAACAAAATTGTATTTATAATGTGACGTATTAATGTGATACCTTTGTTAATATTAAGTAACGAGCATGTCAACCTTGTATCTAAGATTTAAATAGTGACATTAATTACTTTTAATTACTTGTTCAGTATTCACATGAACTAGTAATCAATCTGTTTCTATCCCTGTAAAAGCACCAAATCCTGTTGTCAAAATGAAACATAATTTTGCAAAATTTCTAACATAAATACCACTTAATAATTTGACAAGCTTCACAAAAATAATATTAACCATTGACACTTTAAATATAACAAGAGCTGCATTGGTTTTCTTTTTTGGAGCACTGTGTATGCCTTTAAGTCACCAAGTGCAGATTTGAATCAAGTTTAATATCTATTTACAATAACATCATCTTTGAACGCGAACGAGTATTGCAACTCACCTTTCGTATTAAAATCGATATAAAAGCGGCATACTCAATTGTTATTAAACATTCACATTAAGTTAGAACTTAAAATGAGCCAGTCTTCACAGAATAAAATGGCAACATATTGAGAAATTCGTAAATGTGCATTGCCATGCTCGTGATCAAACGTATATGTTCAAAGTGAACTATGTATTAGTATCAATTCTATTTTACGACAAAAAGACATCAGCGAGTGCAGACAAGTCTAGCTTTACTTAAAAGGTTTATTCGAATATATGCATAACGTAGCCTTAAAAAACATTCTATATATAGTGATTGAGAGCACTGGTAGTGGGTGAAAATTATCTTTTCATGGACGAGACGGCCCTAGACGAGCCTAATTTCTATTGATAAAGTTTACATCAGAGCCGAGAAGGCCTCAGCTCCAACAACATAATTTGTCACTAGTAAAGGTCTATATGTATGGTCGCATATGGCCACATTTAAGTGACAGGCCTTATAAACATCACCGTAAAGTTTCAACGGTAACATTAGTTAGCTATTAGAATAACACGTCACAATGGCTGGCACGCTCATTAAGATCTAATGCTACATGTAACACCCGCTTAATTCGCAGTCACTTCTATTGGATAAAATACCAGCGTTAGACTGGTGATGATTTTAATGATTTTAATGACTTGCTGGTTATATGAACAAATAATTGCAATTTTCCACGTCGGGTCGCCTAATGCCATAATAAAGCACATAACGTCTTAACGTTTTGTGGTCTATGGCAACAGAAGTTTGAAATTTATATGGCTTATTAGTGTGGCCATAGACGACCTGACGTCTGGTAGTAAACTAAAATAGAGTGCACCGGGAGTCACCCGTATGGTCATCGCCACCAGAAGACTTGTTAGTTGGGTAACGAGGGTAGTGCAAGGGGCTGGAGATGTCTCATTCCACACACGAGACGACCCTGTGTTTTTGAAGTGCCAGATGTGAAGCACCGAGTTCATTGTACATCGGTTTAATGTCTCAATAGATGTCTCAATAGAAATACTAGATACTAGTAACGCATTAGTTTTGGCAGGAGATCGAACCTGCGACTAGTGATTCCCGGCAGCGGAGAGTGAACATTATACCACGGATCTACTTAGCCAACTACCGTGGCCATACGGGACTTATGGTCTATGTCAATATCTGACAACTGTCTCCTTAGATTACACGACGTGGTTATATGGTGCTATATAATTTCCAGCAAATCAACTCCGGACATTTTAAAGTTCTTGTATAATAATAAATAATGTTAATGCGTACAATTTATTTGTGTTTTGATATTAAATTAAACATTGATATCATCCTTCTTAATTATCAAATAACGGCAACAGCCGTCTAATTGTGTACGTCCTATAATTTATATCGAATCCTCGTGGTGAAAGTAGCAGCTATCTCGTGAATGAAAAATAGCCCATATCCTCGAATTCGTAACGTAAAATTAAACACTAACATACACAATCGCACACACAATTAAGGACAGTCCAATAAATGCACTAACCGATATTTGGAAAAATAATCCCATTGACACATTGGAAAAAAACATCTTTATTACCGAACCACTTTTAATCAGAGCTAACATAACAAGGTTAGTTTCGTAAGCTATTTCTGTTAAGCGTGTTGCAGTCAAGCGATGGCATTTAGCATTAGGCGGTTTGCAAAAAACGAAATAGAAGTAATGTTGTAAACTGAATTGCAAGTAAACAAATACAGTTTGAATAAAAAGCATTTTAAACAAGAATTATAAATAATGAAATTTATATTGCATCAAATGTAACAATAAAAGACAAGAAAGAAAAAAAGATCAAAGAGTAACTGCTTCATACGAACGGACGCTGTGATATATCGGTTCGCATGCAATGCTCCACAACTGATACTTGTTATTACAAATCGTTAAATCGCCACGGGAAGGTCATTAAATTGTCGTGTCCTATTCAATTAATACCGTCACTTTGCAAGTTTTGAATAATAGATCAACAATGGCGCTGTTTATTCGCTGACAATTACCCGCCGACATACAATACACACGCCTTAACGGTTTCCTTTCATTGATTACAGAACAGAACAGAACAAAACAGATAGTTTATTTGCGTTTTAAGCATATACAGCTCATCGTCAAAAACAATAAATCAATAATAAATACATTTTTTTTAACAGAAACTATTGTTATATCAATATAAAAGAACACTAATTTGGAATAGAGTTTGCTTTATTCATATCTTTCGGCCATATTAAAAGCATTTAGATCGCAAAACACAAATTGTTTTGATGGAGATATATGGACTATAAAACGTCAAAGTTAACTAGTATGTAGAATTATAGACGCACGATATCCTGCTGACAAAAGACTACTTCCCTACCTTCATTGAGTGAACGATAATAAACAGTTAAATGAAAACTAGGCGTTGTAAACATGTCTCTATTGAATTTGTATTAACGTGTTTTTTGAAAGGCAATTTAAATCACCGATTAAATAAACCACGGTCAACTGTTAAAATTACAAGTAAACAACTACCCTGCTGAAACACGTTTCAAGGATCACTTTTGTACGAGAGATTTTGTAATGTTAAAAACTACTCTTATAAGAAAAAAATCTTGTTCAAAACTGTTTGTCCATAAACAAGGGAGAAAAACACCCCGTTAACGACTTTTACTCAGAGTTAGGTGTTATATTTATAAAAAATGAAATTTATTTCACAAGCATTTTACATGTATGTAGCTATGACAAATCATATTAATTTAAGGCGTATAATGCGGGATATGTGTTTGTTAGACTGGATGGTCCTTAAATAAAATAAAAAAATCAATACCAAAATGACAAACGGAAACGTGTGAAAATGTCCCTTTTATCTGATACAATCTCCCTGTATATAGCGTACCAGATAAAAAAAAATGTTTTGACATTAGTATAAACGTTTTCAATGGATGAAAACTTCCGCAACGAAATTTTATGAAAACTCGGTCAAATGGATTTAAATGTAATCGAGAAAGGATCATGCATTTTACTGTCGTGCATGATTGCGATAAGGCATGCATTATTATTGTTTGGTAATTGCACATTTAAATGCATCGCTGGTCAACGTGTATATATTTTCTTCCGCAAGGGATTTTATCTCCTATTGTTGCACTATTTTGAAGTATATATTAATATATATAGAGGAGTATGTCATTTCTGGTTTAAATAACTTTAAAATTATTAATCTGTTGTTTTTTTTGTGTGTGCTAAATAATAACATTTTTATTGTAAGAATTGTATTTATTCGAAACAACTTAACTTATTCTGTTATATGTGGCTACATAAAGACGTACACAGCTACGGTTTGTATTTGGCCCTTTACAATCTTATTGAGGCTTCCTCCTTAATTTCATTTTCCGAAGATATACATGATACAACAACGATACAAACATAGCACAACATTAATACAAATGACTGTCAAAGTATATACGTATAGATAAAGATAAATGGTTAAATTTATAAATACATATATAGATTCCGAGCGTGACCCTTGGTTATCTCAATCGGGATTTTGTAAGGTTATTTTTTTAATTTTAATGAAATTATTCTATTAACAATTCTAGACCAATTAGGAGGTTTGGAGCTCCTTAAAATCGGTCTAAACCCCTTATGCTTTCAATTGACCGGTCCAATGCGTCGACCCCAGTTGTGTGCGTTGTTTTTGTGTATTTGTTGTGTACATGTGTGTAGTTTACTACATTAAGTTTGTGTCATGTTGTTTGGTGATTAATTTCTTGCCATACACAAAATACCGCATTGTAAAATAAGTCTTCTCTCCAGCTGATGCAACTGAACGTTCACTTTGTAGACATAGGAACATTAGGTTCAAGCTTAATACTGAGAAGCCAATATGTATATAAAAAGGTGATTACAATAACATTAGGAGTGGTAAATCTGAATTTGATAGGGATTTATTACACAACAAAAACATTGATATATGCCGCAACATAATTGAATTACCAAGATATTGCATACCCAAAAAAGATGCTATTATTCGC
>VMBQ01010756.1:0-25593 GCA_007657795.1 Dreissena rostriformis | reverse complement strand
AACTGTTTGCAAAGGCCTTTGAAATTCGGTTCCAGCGCTAAAAGGGTTAATCTGTCTGTATCATCCAAGCTTACTGTGGTCATATTTCTTGTTTGACTTTGAATTTATATAAAACTGACTTGAAGCTTGAAATGAAAATTTACTTGTATTTTGTTTTTAAAGCCTTTCAGTCAATCTATAATGAAATGGCCAATATAAATGTCCAAACAGGAGTAATTACCAAAGAGTAAAATCAAACACAATTTGAATGACTGTAAGTGCAATCTTGTTATTTGCTACATACATTTTGTGGGCAGGTTTCTCTGGGGGAGGAGTTCAAGTTTGACCATGACCTGACCCTCTACATCGAGTATGCAGAGCCCTTTCAGCCACAGGTGGTGTTGGAAAGAGGAGACCCAGAGAGAGGTAAAATGATGAGTCACAGTTACAATCCTTATGAGGTTCGCTCTGTGAAAAAGGGGTGTAATGCATGTGCGTAAAGTGTTGTCCCAGATTAGCCTGTGAGTCCGCACTGGCTAATCAGGCAAGACACTTTCCGCTTTTATTGTATTTTTTGTTTTAAGGAAGACTCCTTCTGATAAAATATCAGTTTAGACGGAAAGTGTTGTCCCTGATTAGCCTGTGCGGACTGCACAGGCTTATCTGGGACGACACTTTACGAACATGCATCAAACCCTCTTTTCACAGATAGAGGCTCATATTCATTGATCACTGCAGGTCCTGCAGCCCAGCCCTTCAACTAGATTTTGAAAGTTGGAAGTCCTGACTTCCAAGCCTTTGTAAGTCCCAGGCATAATAAATGGAAGTCCCACTTTTATATCAGTATTTAATTTAACTATGGATGTTGGACCTATCAGTTGCATGTATTCATATTATTTTTAAATTACAAAAAAAGGTTTATATTGCATTTCAAAGGGACTTCCACATTTTTTTCTAATGGACGTTCAATTGCAATTTTCTCTTGGACGGTATTTTATGGAAGCGAAGTGGGACCATATTGATAAACCATTTTAATTGGTCTTCTGTCTTCGTCTTTTGTTCTACATGTAAATTTGAATGTATTTCTTTATTAGATTAACAGATGTATACTGGTAGTTACGTTACCAATATTCCTCAAATAATGCTCTAACAATGACGTTAGTTTTAAAGGTAACTTGGTGTGCATCTGTTCTTTTATGTTATGATGGTAGAGAAAATATCCTAAGTTTAGAATAAAGATACAGTTGAACTTGGGAAACCTGACACATTATAGTACCAAAATATTAGCTTATAATCACAATTTTTAAGTTGCAATAAGGACATGTTACATTTCTTATGAAAATTATACGTGAGATTGACAAATTTAAGTTATATTTTATGTTTCAACAAAAGTGAATAACAATAATTTTGAATGACAAAATACAAGGCTTTTAGCCTGGTGCCGGCTGTTTATAATTAATTTGAGATAAGGGACATTAATGTTCATTTGCACTTTTGCTAGTTTATGTACAATAATATATTTTCTAGTATGGCTTATAAGGTACATGAATGATAGATTACAATCAGTATTACCGATCGGATTAAGTTTGTATTTAAGTTTTGCTTAAACAACAAACATTTTTTTTTCTCAGTTTCCACATCGTTTTAATGGTTTTATACAACATTTACATCCAATGTAGTATTTATTTATAAACGCTAAACTATAATTTCATATTCAGTGTTTAATATGCATGCATCAAACATTACTTTAAATATTATCAGTTTAACTTAGAATTATATTTGAGGGTAGTATTTGTCACATGAAGTATTGAGTATTTATTGAGTAACTCTCAATTGTTTTTTTGTTTAAAATACTTTCCATAACATTCCAGCTATATTTGTTGGTAGAGCGCTGAACTACAAATCTGATGATAGCTGGCTCGATCCCCGGCCTGGCCACAAAGTTTGTGCCGGAATTGGTCATGAAATCCCTTCTATGGCCTTTCTCCTTCTACTTCTTATTTAAGTAGGGCAGTAAAATGTATAAGCACTTAATACTTTAAAACCAAGAAAAGTGTGAGTGTGTTAACTGACAGCTGCAATATAACTGAAATACTTCTGAATCAGCGAAAAAATCAAACTGAACAAGAATTAAAATAGTGCATAACATAAATTAAGTAGTAAAACATTATTGTCTCTTATTAATACTCTTTGAAATGATCTCTTTAAAGTATTGCTTTGTATACAACAGAGGGCCTGTTGAAAGAAGACATACTGATGGTCAGTTTCCATCCCGATTTGAAACAAGTATCCATGTCAAACAGTGGCGAATATATCTTCATTATGGATCGGTCTTGTAAGCATGCATTTGAACTGCGCTCTGTCAAAAGGGGGTTAAATGCCTGTGCGTAAAGTGTCGTCCAAGATTAGCCTGTGCAGTCCGCACAGGCTAATCAGGGATGAGACTTTTTGCTTTTATGATATTTTTCGTGTAATGAAAGTCTCTTCTTCGCAAAAATCAAGTTAAGGTGGAAAGTGTTGTCCCTGATAAGCCTGTGCAGACTTCACAGGCTAATTTGGGACGACACTTTACGCACATGCATAAAACATCCTTTTCTCAGAGCGTGGCCCATTTAATATTGATGAATATGCTATCAAAAATGTTTGTAGTTAGATTTAGTTTGCCTTTTATGAGTTTGGCTAAGTCTTGGTGAAAATTTGTATGGACAAAAATCTGTTTAAAGACGTCCTTTAATACTTTCAACAAATGAAACTTTGAAAATCATTTCTAATGGAAATCTAACCGTTCAAGTACAAAAAAATCTCACTGAAATTGGTAAAATAATAATGATTTTGTAATTTTTAATAGAACTGTTTGTGCACATATGAGCTGCGTTTTGAAAAAACTGGGCCTAATGCATGTGCGTTAAGTGTCATCCTAGATTAGCCTGTGAAGTCTGCACAGGCTAATCAGAAACAACACTTTCGGCATAAACTGAATTTTCGTAAAGAACAGTCTTCCTTTAAAATCGGAAAAATACAATAAAAGCTGAAAGTGTCGTCCCTGATTAACGCACATGCATTAAGCCCATTTTTTTCAGTACAATGCTCATATGATAGCGGGTGATGTCAGCAGTAAATTGCCATGTCCACAGTGTTAATGCTGCGATGATACAAAACATTAAAAGTGTACATTTCATTCACACCGATCGCTTGTGAACATCATGCATTAAAAAAAAAACTTGCATAAAAAAACCGTAAAATGAACATTTTAATTAACTTTTTAGAATTGATGCCCCTTTGAAATGCATTTAAATATTTTCTCAAAAAGGGGCTCATTATTGTAATACTGTTCTTCATTTAAGTGACACAAGTACCAAGCTTACAAGTAGATTTAACCCGTTCCCATTCAAAAGCAAAGTAAAAATGGCTTATGCAACCAGCATTAAACCAGAACAATGCTGTATGCTGCTCATCGGTATCTTATGGTTGGCAATGAAACCTTTAAAACTTGAATCTAGTAAAAAAAAGTCTTAAATTTAATTAGATTTTCTAAAGGATTAAAAAGGCATCAAAATGTGTATCGAAGTGGTAAAGGGTTAAACACCTGATTTCAGGCAGTATGCGTAGAGAAAAGATCAAGAATGCAGCCGAGGCTTTGCTCCTGTTCCTCAAGAGTTTGCCCCAGTCCTGCCATTTCAATGTGGTCAGCTTTGGTAGCGAGTTCTCCTGCCTGTTTGATGGGTGAGCTGTACATGCCATATACATTTAAGCCTCGCTCTGTGAAAAAGGTTTAATGCATGTGCGTAAAGTGTCATCCCAGCTTAGCCTGTGCAGTCTGCACAGGCTAATCAGGGACGACACTTTCCGCTTTTATTGTTTTTTTTTCGTTTAAGGAAGAATTCTTGACAAAAATTCAGTTTAGGCGGAAAGTGTCTTCCCTGATTAGCCTATGCGGACTGCACAGGCTAATTTGGGACAACACTTTACGCACATGCATTAAACCCCCATTTCACAGAGAGAGGCTCATTTATTTTCCAGGCTATCACTGCACTTTTTGTATTAGTGAGTATATTTTACATTGCTCTGCTCAGATTGGTAACGTTGTTTTGCATGTTTTATCAGAAGTTTAAGAATCTGCTCATGTGACCTTTTTTTTAAAACTTTCCTATGAACCCATTACGTATTCACATTAAAACGTAAATATGGCGTGTTCTAAGAAAACTGGGCAAAATGCTTGTGCGTAAAGTGTCATACCAGATAAGCCTGTGCAGTTCGCACAGGCTAATCCGGGACGACACTTTCCGCCTAAACTGGATTTTCGCTAAGAAGAGACATCATTTAAACGAAAAATTCCATAAAAGCGGAAATTGTCATCCCTGATTAGCCTGTGCGGACTGCACAGGCTTATCTGGGATGACAATTTACGCACAAGCATTTTGCCCAGTTTTCTAAGAACTCGACATAAATAGTTATAACCATTGTCTTGTGATCGTATAAAAGGAAGAAAACGTTGTGTCTAGTTCTGAATCTATTTCAAATCTCAATGTATCATAAACAACATACTCACAGATATGACGTTAACGTCACGTGACGTTCCGCGCAATGGCGCGAAAGCGTCGTAACATGTACAAATTCCCAACATACTCGGGCCGCAAAATGTGAATAAACACATAGAAATACAACAATATGCACTTTAAATATCGAAGCATTAAACAAATAACTTTACAAATTCAACATTAATATTAAATCACGGACGAAAATGCATTTTAAACAAAACATTCTAAGCACGATTATTGTCTTTCGCAACAACATTTATCAGTCAATTTATGGCACTGTGTCGTCTCCGACCTCCAATGGATATAGTTTGGTGATTGGGCGATTCGTTATTCCCCCGTCAGTCCGAATGTTTGCGGCTCGTACTCGTCCGTCGTTGCCTTGGATGAGCGCCTCGACCCTTGCCAATTTCCATCGTAACCGTGGACCTTCATCGTGTACCATGACGATGTCGCCGACTTTAATCGTCTGCTCATTACGCCCGGAAATCCGCTGGTGTTCGCGTAAAGCTGTGAGGTATTCTCTTCTCCATCTGCAGCGGAAATCNGACATCCGCTTCCGGCGTGATGCCTATGGACTCTAATTTCCAAAATCGCTCGATGTCAACGGTGCTCAAAGGTGACGTCATTACGTTCAGCATATGGCGTATTGTCCCTGCGCATGTATTTGGCAGCGGGCCAGAAAGAAGATATCCAAGTTTCGATTGTACTGCCGTAGGTCCGTTGCCTCTGACAACGTGATTCAGAACTATCTTCCAGTAAGCATCTGCACCAATCAGCATTGCAATATCAAACGTTTCATGAGCAGTAACTGGGTGTGCTAATTTTAAACCTCGAAGGTACGATAGGGACGTGATGTTTGTCTGTAAGTTTGGAAGTGGGACGGCTATGGTGGGCGTTATTAGGACGTCAATCGGGATCCGCTCCTTCCGGTCAGTGATAACGTGCACTGTGGCGGTTTTCATTATCTGCACATTTTGAGATGAATGACCAAATGCTGCCAAGTAGATTGTCTCTGTACCAGTCTCTTTAACATTTAATTCATTCGCAAGTTTCTCTGTTATAAAAGATCTCTGAGCACCTTCATCGAACAAGATATTTGCTTCAATAATACATTTGTCGGAACTTACTTTGCCAACGGCGGTCTTCAGGAGAACATTAGATCTTGCCTGTGTGGAAGAATGCAGAATCGTATGTCCCGTAGCGCTGCCTTGGAATGGAGAGGCATCAGGATTCAGGGAAGAGCTCGTATTCCTCTGCTCACAGATGGCGGTATGATGTTTTCGCTGACAGTTGCGACATCTGTTGTGGGATTTACACAGTGACACTTGGTGTGAGTTTGACAGACAGTTGAAACACAATTTCTTCTGTTTAACAATTTGAACCCTGTCGTTGGTTGTCTTGTTACAATTTGTTGCCAAATGTTCTCCATCGCAGAAATGACAGGTCAACTTCCGACGTTTAATGTCTTCGTTTGATCTTGACGGTATGAGTTTTTTCCTAGGATATCTACTTCCGGTATGGAATGACGCAGTCGGCATATGTGAGCCGTAAACCGGAAGTTCTCGTGTGTCGCCTTCTCGCATGATGGCAATCTCTTTTTCGATGGCACATCTTAGGTCGGGAAGCTTCCAGCGATTGGTCCCATGATCACGTGCCATACTTTGACGTACTGCGGTCGGTAACTTGTCTCTTATGATAGGCACCAACAGATTTCCATAAGTCTCTTGACACTCTTCTAGTGATTCTAATCCTCTTATGCTGGTCTCTAGTCTATCATAAAATGCTTGAAGACTATCAGGAGTGTTCTTTGGTGTATCTAATTGGATCAGCGATTGCATCAGCGCCTCTACTATCTTTTCTGGCTGTCCGAATCGTTGTTTTAGTAGCTCGATAGCTTTCATGTAGTTCACGTTTGTTAACTGGAATCCCGCTATACATGAACTCGCTGCGCCATGAACTAATGCACGAAGATATGCAAATTTCTGCACGTCTGATAATGCCTGGTTTTGGTGTACAGAACATTCGAAACTGTCCCAGAACGTCTGCCACTCTACTATATTCCCGTGGAAGGACGGCAGAGATAATTTTGGCAACTGATGAAAAGAAACACTCTGGTTGGTCATCTTCTTCGTGGTTGATACCTGAAGTGTGTGCCGATTCAATTCTGGGAGACCTGGCTGCATTTCGTCTACTGCGCAAACGATTTCTCTATCGGATTCCGGTTGCCCACTGTTATTTTCGTCTTGTGAATCGTTCGATGTAATTTCTTCTTTGTTTCCGATACGTGTATTCAGATTGTCTCTAAGTCTTTGTATCTTTAGCTCTAGGTCGAATGAATATGATTTCCCCTCGACCAGTTCCGATGATAGATCTTCGATATCGTTATGGTTGACGATCTTATCGTTGAGCATTCGTACTTCTGCTGCTTCATCCATAATCAGGTGAAGTAATCTCTCGTACTCGGATTTCGTTAACTCGGTTGAGTCGAATCTCTCTAATTCTCTGGATATAAGGCGACGATGACCGTCGCGCATCGCAATGAGCTTGTTCAGCTGCATTTTTCAACTCTTGACTAGTTTGTCACGGCACCAAATGTCTTGTGATCGTATAAAAGGAAGAAAACGTTGTGTCTAGTTCTGAATCTATTTCAAATCTCAATGTATCATAAACAACATACTCACAGATATGACGTTAACGTCACGTGACGTTCCGCGCAATGGCGCGAAAGCGTCGTAACATATACAAATTCCCAACAACCATACTACTTTTTTTATAAAAAAGTGGCCAAATGCTTCATTCACATTGTATTGCACAAATCTTAAAAAACTTGTTTTTTATACGTCAAAACTTGTTATTTAGAACTCAGTGAACACTGGTTTTTCCCTTAATTTACAGGCGGTACAAATAAAATTCATCTTAATCCACAGGGTTATGTATTGTCATTCAAATTATCATTACCACAAATCTTTTCTCAGTATGTAAATATTCAGATGACTGTAGTGCAGATAGCAGTAAAAGGATGTTTTTACCTAATGATAAGTTTAGTTCCAAATGAGGACTTTTGTGAAATATTGTCACTGTTGGCGCGAACATTTACGTTGTGGCATTTGACAAAGATGAAAAAGTGAAACAAGATACTTACACCAGGAAATGAAAGTCAGTTGTTTCACTTATAGTATTACCCATTGCAGCTTTTAGACACATTACGTTATATTGTTTTGCTGGATGTCGGTCAGTCTGTCTGTCGGTCTGTGTGTCTGTCGGTCTGTGTGTCTGTCAGTAGACCAGGTCGTTTCAGATCAATAACTTGTGAACGAATTTACCGATTGGCTTGATACTTCACATGTGCATTGGCCTAAGACAGTAGATGACCTCTATGGAAATTTGGGTCACTAGGTCAAAGGTCAAGGTCACTGTCACAATAAGTGTGAAAATCGTTTGCGATCAATAACTCTTCAAAGAATTGAACGATTGGCTTGATACTTCACATGTGCATAGGACGACAGTAGATGACCCCTATTCAAATTAGGGTCACTAGGTCCAAGGTCAAGGTCACTGTCACAAATAGTGTGAAAAACGTTTCCGATCAATAACTTGTCAACCAATGGACGGATTGACTTGATACTTCACATTTGCATTGGCCTTGGACAGTAGATCCCATTAAAAATTGAGGTTACTAGGTCAAAGGTCAAGGTCACTGTCACAATAAGTGTGAACATCGTTTGCGATCAATAACTCTTCAACGAATTGAACGATTGGCTTGATACTTCACATGTGCATAGGCCTTGGACAGTAGATGAACACTATTGAAATTGGGGTCAATTCCATTTGCCTTGGACAGTAGATGACCCCTGTTAAACATTGGGGTCATTAGGTCAAAGGTCATGGTCACTGTCACAATAAGTGTGAAAATCAAGGCCCTGTTTTGGGGGCATATGTCTCCGACCGTGGAACTCTTGTTAGAATTGAATAGCATTTTTTTAAATTTCAACAGTGTATGAACTGTCTTGAAAAATATTTTTATGCAAAAAAATGCAATTCAAATATTAAATAACATTTTATCATGCCAAACACACATTTCTGCCTGATACAGAGGTTCCTGATAAACACAAATAAAAGCATGATTTTCAATAGAATTGAATCAGATTTAACCAAAAATACAACAACTTGATACCAAGATGAATGATATTTCAGACAGCAACACAAAAGAGCAAAAACGTTTCTTAAAAAATATTAAGAAAGAATCTGCACGTGCTCATGACTTCCCGTAAAACGTCATAAAATAGATTTAATCGCACTAAAAATACTGAGGCATAGCTGTTATATGTTCCTGTCTCTTTCAAAAAGGGGCCTTGCTGTTATTTTATTCTCAGCATCATCTTATAATATTACAACATGGTAAGGCAGAAACCTGTAAGTCTCTACATTATTATATGTGACATAGAATCTTTAAATAGTATGTTGTAGATATTCAATTTGAGTTTTTACATATGAGAAATCACCGCATGTATTGCTGCATTTGATAAGTATAAACTAACCCTTTTCAGGAGTGAACCCTATTCTGAGAAATCCCTGAAGAAGGCCCTGAAACTTCAAGAGGCAATGGATGCTGAGATGGATGGTACAGAGATGTACAAACCTCTTGAATACGTCATCAAGGCCAAAGTAAAGAATCAGCCCAGAAATGTACGTCTATTGCAGGTCATATTTTACAAGAAAGACAAATAAGTAGCCATGTCTATTGAGAAAAGTCATCCATGGATTGGTAACATTCAATATTTATTATAAAGTCTTACTATAGTCAATTAAAAATCATAAGTCTACCGGCTTAAAAGTCCGGGTTGTGTGTATGAATTGGTACAAAAAAATTACAAACTTTTCCAAGATAGGCCAAGAAATTACGATTGCTGTGGACTGAACATGTGTGAACAACATATTCAATGTGTGTGCATTTGAGCAGTGCTCTTAATCGCTAACTCCACCTTCGTTCTCAATAACAGATTTGAAAAGCGTAGCTATGCAAGTTGAGCGCGTGGCTTGTTCAGACAAAGAAAGAAAGTTTTAGCGGCCAGAAAGCTGATGTTTTATGGCTTCTTGGATTAGTTTACGTTATCAAATTGCAGGGTATTTGTATTTTCAACTACACTATAATCTTGATTATTAAATAAAATACAAACATTAAACGAGGTAGTTTGTCATAGAATCGGACAGTGAATTTGATGGGGTCAAAATTTTACTAATGCAGATTTTCATTTCCAATCTTCTTGGGATTTTAATGCGAGTTATGAAGTGAACATACACAAAATGGCAAGTTTTTGTACCATTTCATACCTAACCCTACTTGTGACTTGTGGTAGACCTATGACTGAGTTTTCAAAGGTTGCTTGACCAAACAGCAACATAATTGATCGCTTGAATAAGCAATGTTTTAAGAGTGAAACTGCATAGTTCTGAAGCCTTTTCAGTGATTTCCCACTATCTGTATACCAGTATATGTGTCGCGTTCTGAGAATACTGGGCATAATGCATGTGCCTAAAGTGTCGTCCCATATTAGCCTGTGCAGTCCGCACAGGCTAATCAAGGACGATTTTTTCCGCTTTTATGACATTTTTCGTTTAAATGAAGTCTCTTCTTAGCAAAAATCCAATTTAGGCGGAAAGTGTCGTCCCTGATTAGCCTGTGCGGACTGCACAGGCTAATCTGGGATGACACTTTATGCACTTGCATTAAACCCTCTTTTTACAGAGCGAGGCTCAATTTTATTCTGGATACTATGTCTATTACTTTCACCCTTTGTGGTGTTGCAGGTGTTCCTTCTGACAGATGGTGACGTGGTCAACAGCGCAGAAGTGATTTCTCTGATCAAGAGTCACGCCGGCACAGCCAGGTCAGTGCAGTTTAAATTGAGACGCGTTCTGAGAAATCTGGGCTTAATTCATGTGCGTAAGGTGTTGTCCCAGATTAAGCTGTCCAGTCCGCACAGGCTTATCCGGGACGACACTTTCCGTTCTTATAGGAGTTTTTGTCTAGAGGAAGTCTCTTCTATGTGAAAATCAAGTCTAGGCGGAAAATGTCATCCTTTATGATTAGCCTGTGTGGACTGCACATGCATTACGCCCAGTTTTCCCAGAACATGGCCCATTTTATAATAAAGCCCATTAGAATGTGCTTATGAAATGTTTTGTTTGTTCGTTTGATGGTTTTTCATATTTCCCTAAAATAAAAAACACAATATTTTATAGTATAAGGACGCTAGTCTTGTAACAATCAAACACTTAAACCACCCACTGCATTATAAAAATTAATTTCCGAATGGATTCATACTATAATTATGCAATTTTATAATTAAATTACCATGACATTGTCATATCAAAATTAAAATTGAATGCAAATGGCTCACTTTTTAATATGCAAGTTGTAAGATGACAGGTGTTTTATTCAAAGCTTAAAAATAGCTTACCTCTTTTGATTATGCTCACAGAAGTAAGTACGCTCAATATTATTTTTCACTATAAAGGACAAAGCATCTAATTTTATAGCCAATTTTGTTTTGGAATTTCATAACACAAGATTTTTTTCTCAATCTAGAGTGTTTGCACTTGGTATTGGCTCAGGCGTGTCTACCTCCCTCGTGAAAGGCGTGGTTAGGGCAGGGAACGGGCTGGCAGAGTTCATAGCAGGAGATGCTCGCATACAACCAAAGGTGAATGTCGCTCAATTTAAAAGTGTTTGATAATATCAAGGCCGCAATGTTGAAGAGGACCGGGAGGTCCTGGGTTCAATCCCTTACCAGGGAGAGGTCTCAAAATAATTCCAAACACAAGTACTGGTGCTTCCCATGAAAAAGACAAGAGTGTCTTTATAATCCCAAAGCTTTCGATTAAATTGAGCTTAAACAACAAGTAAAAAGCACCTAATGTATGTATAGTTATACACATCGTCGGATACCAACGACTAATTCATTCCGTTACTCTCCAGCATTAGATAAATGGAGATTAGCGGAATGGGTCGAACGTGGGTATCCAACGATGAGTTATACACAATGGACTTAAAGGTTTTAGTTTGGAAATCATTGGTAAAAATCATTGTGTACCTTACTTTGTCAAACTGAAAATATTTTTTTATCTTTGAAGAATTTTTATATCATCATTAAATGATATGTTCTGAGAAAACTGGACAAAATCCTTGTGCGTAAATTGTCATCCCAGATTAGCCTGTGCAGTCCGCACAGGCTAATCAGGGACGACAATTTCCGCTTTTAGGACATTTTTCGTTTAAATGAAGTGTCTTCTAAGCAAAAATCCAATTTAGGCGGAAAGTGTCGTCCCGGATTAGCCTTTGCGGACTGCACAGGCTAATCTGGGATGACACTTTACGCACAAGCATTTTGTCCAGTTTTCTCAGAACGCGACCCATATTCCAATAATAGGTTCATAGTTTGTACTGAAGCTGTAACAAATAATGTTATATTTTTTTTGTATATCACTTAATTTGTATGAATCTTTTTGTGTAGACCCATCAGGGCCTGTATAAGCTTATCCACTTCACCTTGACTTCATGTTTTAGGTTGTGTCCTTGTTGAAATGTGCAATGCAGCCAGCCGTGACCAACGTAGAGGTCACGTGGGACTTGCCCCCGGGCGTGGCCCCTGTTTCCATACCAACGGAGCTCCCGGCTATTCTGACTGTGGGCCAGAGACTGACATTCTTTGCTTTGCTGAAAGGAGTAGATACGAACGTTAGTGTAACGCTGTTGTCTAATTATTTCAATTTTTTGTTAAATGAATATGTTATTTAATTTAATTTTCAGTGATGTTGTTTATTGTATTATTATTTCCTGTTAAATAAGTCCACTACTAGCCATTCTCCCCATACCCATGATTAAAGTAGGGAGTTTGTCAGTTATTAGTATAGTATGTGCACTTAGCACTGCTTAACTAGCTAACGCAGGATGAACTCGAGTTGGTCAACTAACAAAGGGATCTGACTGAAATCTGTTGAAAACGGCAAAAAGTGTTCAAGATCCTTTTAATGAAGCTTTGTATTCTTATAAAGGTCTATGTGAGGATTGTAGATTATCACTCTTTGTCACCAGAGGTCAAAGGTCAGGTCTCTAAAAATAAAATTGAAATAATTCAAAAAGTACATATAATATTATGTCTTGGCATACACATTGAGCGATAGGTTTCCCAAATGCCTCTCTGTCAATTTCTTCCACTGTTTATACGTCAGTCTGTCTGTTGGCAAAAACTGAAGTAAGTAGAAAAGTATGTATCTAAAACGTTTTTAGATACATACTTTTTTTTACTTATTTCAGTTTTATTTCCTGATTTTATTTATGTCGATTTAGAAAAAAGGCACTATATATGATAGAAGTTCATACTACACTAGCATAACTAAATGTAAAACAATAAGCCTCCTTTTAAAATACCTATGTTGATTTGCAACAGGTTGATTCCAATGCAAAGTTTCCACATTTAGTTTAAATACAGTCTAAAGACTGCTCCTCAACCAACATCATCAGCATGGATGCCGCCGTCTTAGAATGTTTCGGCCATTTAATTCCATGAACATTCTGATAGCGGTGGGCCCGCAGTGGTGATCAGTAACTGTGTGTTGGTTGATTGCCTCCAGCTCTTCTCCTCTCGCCTCAGCCACAGCCAGCTTGATGCCCATTCGGCTGCTTGGCTCAGTCTCTGGATAGTCACTCGTCTCGCCCTGCCAGTAGTTCCTAGTGCAGTCATCAGCCTGTGCACGGACTGGGAACAGAACCCTCTAACGCCAACTTCCACGGGAAATAGCCAATTACGCCAGCCTCGTTGCTTGCACAGATCCATGAGTTCTGTGTACTTTGCCTTCTTTCGCTCGTAGGCCTCTTCACATCATGCCTCCCATGGTACTGTCAGCTCTATGGGGACGAGCTTCTTTCCTGTCTCTGACCACAGTACAATATCTGGTCATAGGGTTGTCTGAACCACGTTTGGGAGAACAAGTCTTCTACCAAGGTCAACTTCCATCTTCCAGTCTCTCGAGCCATCAAGAATTGATACTTTTGTTGGTTTCTGTGTCTTCTTGGTCTCACCCGATTTGACGAAGGCGATGTGCCCATGGCGGGGGTAATTACCATGTTCCTTCTTTTGTTCCTTCTCAAGCCAGTCAGCCAACTCTCTGAGGACCAAGTCGTGCCTCCATCTATATCTTCCCTGTGTCAGTGCTGTACTACATGATGACAGCACATGCTCTAGGGTGCCTACTCTGCCACACAGGCTGCATTTTGGCTCCGCTGTGAGTCCCCATCGGCACAAGTTCGCTAGGGATGGTAGTAGGTCATAGACAGACCTGAGAAGAAAGGAAAACCGAAAAGGCTCATACTTCCAGATGTCTCCCCAGGTCAACTTCCTGTCTGCGGTATTCCACGTGGTCCATGCTCCCTGCGCTCCCATTTCCACAGCCCTTGCTTGTCTGGCATTTTCTTCCTCTCTCGTGACCTCAGACTGAATCATCGCTCGCCTCTCTTTCTGGTCTGATCGGCTCCACAGTACCACCTTTCTCGCACCAATTCCTTCACGTCCAACTGCAGTCACTCCGACAATGTCTTTCTGCTTGAGCGCGTTCTCTGCCTGGCTCACAGACTCTGTCGCTGACCAATTGCCTTTGAAATAAAAATTCTTGTACTTTGTATCCTGTTTATCTTGCAGACTGTTTATGCCCCAAGTACGCTGATATTGAAAGGCTTACAGAACAATGACCCTATAACCTTTACATTGAACTTCACCTTATCTGATGATGAGAAGGTCAGTTAGTCTGCCCCGGTTCATCGCCTAGCAACCAAAGTGCAGATAAAGCAGCTGCAGGATGCGGAAGCTGTTGTCCAACAGGAAATTCAAGGCTAGTTTTTCATAATGAATACAGAAACTATATATGAGCCTCGCTCTGTGAAAAGGGGGTTTAATGCATCTGCGTAAAGTGTCGTCCCAGATTAGTAATCAGGGACAACACTTTCCCCTTAAACTGGATTTTTGCTAAGAAGAGACTTTCTTTAAACCAAAAATATCATAAAAGCGGAAAATGTTGTCCCTGATTAGCCTGTGCGGACTGCACAGGCTATTCTGGGACGATTCTTTACGCACATGCATTAAACCCCTCTTTTAACAGAGTGAGGCACATATATTTATAATCAATTATTGAGATTACTATTTGTGAAACAAGTAATGATTTTGTTATCATTTCAAATGATCAGACTGCACAAAGATGTAAAGCTTAGTAACTAATAACACGTTTAAATTGAGGAGAGAGTGATTATGTAATTTGATTGGTTATTAAAGATTCTGTACTAATATTCAGAGAAAGTCTGATATGTTAATTTGGTCAAAGCTGTTTAAAAGACTCATTTAGACAAATCCATAGGAACACAATAACAATTCATGGCTTTTTAAATGTATTGTTTTGTTGTGGGTAATTTTTTTTATTTTTGTTTTAAACTCGGACCTTGTCAATCATCTAATAACCATGAATCACATGAGCCACCGTTTGTTTTCCCTTGAGATAATGAGTGCATATATTTGCCATCAGTAACAGATCATTTGCACCATCAGTTACAGGTCATATGTAAATACCAACATTTGTCGTTTATGTTTTTTTTTTCTATTATCAGATGACTGGCAGCTTCAGAGCGACAAGGCCAATCATGTCAATGATCTGCGCAAACAGATTGTTGACATCAGTCGTCATGGAAACATCATATCTAAATTTACATCGTTTGTTGCCGTGGACACTGAGGGTGGGAAAGTTCAGGATAAAGCTGAACAAAGGTCGTGTCCTATACCCACCGTTAGTGAGGAATTCGTCATGTGGTTGAACAAGGTAAGTGGACACAGATATTTATTTAAACAGTTATCAAATTATCGTGTGTGTGTGTGTGTATTTAAAATAACATTGGACAGACACTTTGTGTGCTGATTTGTTATGATATAGAGAAACTCATCTTGTAAAAAGCAAGGTTTACATTTTACCAAAATTTCTTTGAGCCTACCATTTTTCCTTTGTACGCGTTCGAAAAATGATAATATAATAAAAATATTAACTATTTTATTTTTTCATTACGGTAAATAAAAACAACGCACATATTATCATGTTTCATAGTGTAGCATACACTACAGTTTTCAATAAAGTGAATCATGACANTTGCAAATGCCTTTGTTGCCTTTGTAAGCAGCCAAGCTAAAACTGTCCTTTGCATTCTTACATATTTTCAAAGCATTTCAGAATAGTGTAGCCCATAGAAGCATGTAGTGGTTATATACATGTACCAGTGGTAACACAGCACCTGATCTCTCTAATTGAGATTGAATAAAAAAGGACTTGTTCACGTTTTTAATATTTTTGAAACAAAAAAATCCTTAAAGGTGATTTTTATGCCCCCTTCTTCGAAGAAGAGGGGGTATATTGTTTTTGGCCTGTCTGTCATTCTGTCTGTCATTCTGTCTGTGACTCCTGTCTGTCTGTCTTAAAACTTTTACCTTGTTTAAGTTTGTTTGGTCACACTTTGTCCAGTGGACAATTTAAGCTTAAAGAAGCCATTTGAGCAACTATACATTGTTATAGTTAACTAGATGAGTAACTATAACTTTGTGTTACAAATTCAAAACTTAATTAAGCTTTATTTATTTGATTAAATTACGCTGCTCTCTGTGAGCTTATGGTTTATACGTAAAAAACTAATAAACTAACCAAGCGACAGAAGGGTGTAAAATAATCAGCTTTTAAGAAATTTATTTAGTGTCACGATTCTTTTCATTGTTTAATTATTTATATACGACTTATGCAACCAACAGATACTGCTTAGGCAGACGACAATATTAAATGTGTATTCAAGTTATACAGTGAATGAGCATGAATGACCCATACTGTTATTCATTCTAATGTATATATAAGGTCATGTAAGGTTGTGAATTGGTGCAAACCAGTTTTTGCTTACTGTTTAAATTGCCAAGGCTTTTCATAAAACAAATAGAAAACCACAGAAAACCAGTCAGGGTTAAAATGGTGGACGTTCACTATGAACATATGATGAGCTTTTAGCATTTTTGCATGTCAGAATTTTTTTTTAGCCATATTTTCAATATTTTTGCAAATGGCTAAAATGGCAAATGACAGCTTGAGCCCTGAAATAGCGTATCTGATTGGCGGGAAGATTTTGTCATTTTTTGCATATTTTGTATTGTTGTGTTTTCCAGAGAATGACCCGAGGACATTCCATGATCCATCATTCCATGGCTGATTCTGTAAGTATTCCTCGCTGTATTTCTATTAGAATAATGTTTTAAATATTAAATATGTGACTGGTAAATATTTTCCATCATTTCCCCATTTGTTTATTTGCTGCACTCATGCGTAATGATTTGTAATACACAATTGGATGCAATGTAATCTGTACATAGTTTTGTTGTTAGTCTAATATTTTGAAGCAGATTATTAATAGATGTACGAAATATAAATAAAATTTATAAAGCAAAGTGATTTCCTGTTTCAAGCATTTCAAATACCAATCTATGTCCATACCTGTGGGTCTGTCCCTCCATTCTATAAAATGAAGTAATTCAAAATGTTATGACTTACTTGTAACTATGCTATTAACTTTGTTTTAAAACATTTGTGTAATTCAGGGGGTGTCGTACAGAAGTCAGTCAAGTGCTTCATCAGTGTGTATATTATATTCTTTGAATTATTTTTACGTATTATATATTGTTTTCGATATATACAGTATAACTTCTTTAACTCAAGCATCAATAAAAAAGAGTCTCAGCAAAATTGGAAATACTTATTTATTAAATATGAAATAACCACCTGTAACTCTAGCATCATTTACCCGATAACTCAAGCACTGGCGGCGATCACTATGGTATAATATTCAGATTGCCCCCCTATAACTCTAGGTGGTTTTTTACACCTCTGTGTAGGGACTGACAGGGGCATATTGTTGGCACCTGGCGAAAGCAGCGAACAGATTAAGTGGATGTTTCCTCAGCATTTATTAGTTGTTATAAGTAGCAAAATTGGCATGTCCGGGCGTACTACCCAAAGCTTATATTGTGAATTACTCTTTAACTACTGGGTTGATCTTGCTCAAACTTTCGCAGTTAAATGACTTTTAATATGTTAATATCTTTAAGTAGAAGTTTTAGCTGAATGAGTTTTGACAGAATTATGGCTCTTTGTCTGTTTTTTTTTCCAACATGGAATATATAGTCGGCTGAATCATGTGATTCAAACTCGTCTTTAAATTATGGGTGATCTCACTCAAAGTTGCATAGTTAAAATACATAATCCCAAAATTGTGTGTGTTTAACCCCTCTATAATTACTTGACAAACATGAAAAGCATGAACCAGGTACTTAGGTCACAATACATGGTAAAATGGCAAATAAATCAAATCCACATTTGTTCAATAGTGTAACTGTGTCCTGCAGAAATGAATTTGAAAATCATTTTGCCAGAAATGATAAGCATGGAAAAACAGAGTCGAAAACCAGGTCCAATGGTCAAGCTGGATTTTCAAATAAATTTGCATAAGTGATCAGCATGTGTAGTTGTTGTACTCTACTTTATCACTCAATCAAAGTCCAATGCAAGAATTCACGGTCAAATAAGAAATAAATCCTGAGCACTGTGGCCTGAGTTATTTTTTTTTGTATTTCATAAATGGATTCTCAGATTATTGGGCAGTACTGGTGACTATGCAAGACCAATTGTGTTGCTGGAACAGGAAACAAGATGCTATCCTCAGTGTCAAGGTCACAGTTCAAGGTTAATAATATAAGCCGATGGTTAAACTTTGTCAGGAGCACAGAAACAACCAACTCAACTGGATGCTTAGATTGCAGAAGCGATAAGAAAATTGTGTGAGAATCCCATCTCTAGGTCAAATATCAAGGTCACATTTAATGTTTCACTGTCAACTAATTACCTTGCTTAGAGCATTATATAGTCATGCATTCAGAGATTCAAACATAATCTCTGTCATGACGTGAGGGGCTGACGCATATACAAACTTTTGTAAAGGTAATAAAAGAATATTTTATGGAACCACATATCTTTGTGATAATGACACTTTTGTTATATAATATGTCACAATTTAATGGTTGGTGTTAGCACTGAGTCAGACATTAAAGATGTTATTCTTAATCATTGTTTCAGGGTACTAGACCAATGGTAAGAAAATATATATTTTAATGTTTTACATAAGTTCTTGATTGTGTTCAATTTCTATGTCCTTTATCTGCTTACTCAAAACAAACATTTCATTCTCACTTATCTTGGAGAACGTTTTTGTGTTACTTATTTGTTTGGTGTCAATTGTCCATGATTGTAGCAAGACTTGACAAGCATGTATATATGTTCCGAATAGTTTTAATGAATATCTGTTTAACATTTCAGAAAAGTGTACTGAATGTTGCTTTTATATTTTGGATTTTAGATGATGGCGATGTGTTCTCCTCCTGCTTCTAGGATGGTTGGTATACTACTCTATTAATATAGAAACATCATTGAAAATGACATTGAATGTTTTTGAAATTTATTTGTTTACACCACATCACATGCCTAGTTTCCAGTGTAATTCAACCATTAGACGAATTATTTGAGTCGCGCTCTGTGCAAAAGGGGGTTTAATGCATGTGCGTAAAGTGTCGTCCCAGATTAGCCTGTGCAGTCCGCACAAGCTAATCAGGGACGACACTTTTCGCTTAGACTCGTTTGAGTCGGGATTTTAGGATCTATGCGGGACAGATTTAAAACAATTAAAAATATATCTTTATACATTACTTTATCACATGCTATACCTCGTTTCCCATGTTATATAACCATTACATATATTTTTATATTAGACATGTGTAAGACAACATTTTTAAGCGTTTTCATTGGCTACAGAATCAAAAACTAACCAATCGCATGGCTTTATTTTGGTGAAATGACGTCGTCAACATGAAATGACGTCACGATAGTAAACAACTTATAGATCTATCAACATTTGTTTGGTCAATTAAGATGTATTTTATTTAGTTTAAAAGCAACAACAACAACAACAACATTTATTTTAGCAATAAAGCTTACAATAAAGCTTCTAGCCTACAATAGTGAATACAAATATACTTAGTTTAAAAGCATGTGATAAAAAAGGTCTGACACTCGTTGTCATATCATACCATATTTTATTAAACTCGTCCAGGAAATTCGTTAGTAAGCTCGCCAAAGNCACCACCACCACCACCACCACCACCACCACCACCACCACCACAGTGACAAAAAACGTATTCACACACTGACTGCCACTACAACTGACAGCCCATATGGGGGGCATGCATGTTTTACAAACAGCCCTTGTTAACTTTGTCGTGCATAAATGAATTTGACAATCATTTTGCCAGAAATGATAAGCATGGTAAAACAGAGTTGCAAACCAGGTCCAAGGTCCACTTTAAGGTCAAATATTAGCACTGAATCCCATACGTTTGGTGTGGAGCATGCATTTAGTATTGATGAATTTCAAATGCCTTTGCAAAAATGAACAGCATGATGTCAGTGTCATGCACAAGAATATGTTCACTATTTTAAAATTTACCGTAACAATTAAAGGTCAAAAAAACATTATAATAAATCCATCCTGAGCATCTTTATAGGAGCATATTTATGTCCTGCATTGATGGATTTTCAAATAAATTTGCATACGTGATCAGCATGAGTAGTTGTTGTACTCTACTTTGTCACCCAATCAAAGTCCAATGTAAGAATTCACTGTCAAATAAGAAATAAATCCTGAGCACTGTGGCCCGAGTATTTTTTTGTTCTGAGGAAACTGGGCATAATGCTTGTGCGTAAATTGTCATCCCAGATTAGCCTGTGCAGTCTGGACAGGCTAATCAGGGACGACAATTTCCGCTTTTATGGAATTTTTTGTTAGAATGATGTCTCTTCTTAGCAAAAATCCAGTTAAGGCGGAAAGTGTCGTCCCGAATTAGCCTGTGCAGACTGCACAGGCTAATCTGGTATGACAATTTAGGCACAAGCATTATGCACAGTTTTCTCAGAACAGGACACATATAGTCATGCATTCAGAGATTCAAAAATAATCTCTGCCATGACGTGAGGGACTAAAGCATATATACAACTATTTTAAAGTAAAGCAAGAATATTGTTTGGAACCAATTATATTTGTGATCATGAAAATGACCCTTTTGTTATATATTATGGCACAAATTAATGGTTGGTGTTAGCACTGAGTCAAACATTAAAGATGTCCTTCTTAATCTTTGTTTCAGGGTGCACCGCCAATGGTAAGGAAATTTATACTTTCATGCTTCACATAAGTTCTTGATTGTGTTCAATTTCTATGTCCTTTATCTGATTACTCAAAACAAACATTTTATTCTCACTTATCTTGGAGAACGTTTTTCTGTTAATCATTTGTTTGTTGTCAATTAAGTCGCGTTGATGAAAAAAAGGGAGGAAATAATAGGATAAAAAGAATATTATGTGAGTTTTGGATAAAGTTCAAGTTAATCATGCGAGGCTTAGAACCATGGAAGCGCGAGTCTATATTCTCTATATATTTATAAAAGTTTTAATGAATATCTGTTTTAATGTTTCAGAAAAGAGTTCTGAATGTTGCTTTTATATTTTGTATTTTAGATGATGGCAATGTGTTCTGCTCCTGCTCCTAAAATGATGGTTGGTATACTATTCTTTTAATAAAGATACATCATAGATAATGAACTTGAGTCCTTGTTAAATGAATTTGTTCACATCACATTTTTATGCCTAGTGCCCAGTATAATTTAATTATTACACTTATTATTTTTATGCTCTGCTTATAATAATTGCACATATGGAGGGTCAGGGTCAAGGTCAAGATATGGAGGGTCGGGGTCAAGGTCAAGATCACCCGTACAGGTAAAAAGTCACAGTTAGCCATGAAACAGTTACTTTAAAATAACCTGGTACATTTGTAAATGTTATTTGGGTGTTGTTATAAAGTCAACAACTGTTTGTCATTTCTATGTTTTATTCCAGGATAATTAAGAAAAAAGTAAAATGGATAATTATGCATTTAAATATTTTATTTTTATTTAAACATTATATAAAACTAATTATAATATCTTAAAAAATGCATAACTTAACTAAATTGAATCTATATAACACTAAAATTAATTAAACACAAATGCAAAATATGTTAAATATCAAATATGAATATTACCAAAGAGAGGAACTATCTAATAAAGTCAGTCTAAATGTACAGTACTTCTGCGTGACAAAAGAGCAGGTAAGTCGATGTGACAAATGTTAAACCAACTCCAAGAATCAATGATCAAAGAAATACTTAAGAGGTCAAATGTAAAATTTGTCTACAAAACAGCTTGAAATTTCCTGTCTCAGCCATAAATTTGCCATATTTTGATACAGACACAGACAAATCCTCACCCTGATTGCTTTTATCCCTACTGGATACAAAAATGATTACTTACTTATTTTGATAGATTTAAAAATAACTAGGCACAAATGTAAACGAGCATTACATGACTTGTTACATGTAAAACATGTCCCTATACATTAAACGTCAAGGTCAAAGGTCAAATATGAAAGTTTCCTGTCTAAGCCATAACTTTGTCATATATTGATGTATTTTAAAATAATCTGCACACATGTCAGCCATCATGCGACAATTTGTCACGTGTAAGCACTCTTCTACATACTTATAAGGTCGAGGTGAAACTAAGAGAGCAAAGGTCAAATATGAAAATAAAAATAGAATGTGGGGGCATCTGTGTCCTGGACACATTTCTTGTTTTACGCATGTGTTTGGTAACATTTTGGGCTGTCTCATTGATTACATTTTCTTCATTAGCTAATCATCGACTTTATTTTGGTAAAATGGTGTTGTGCACAGGAATGACATCACTATGAGTTCACAACTTTCAGTATTTAATTATGTTTTGGTAAATTTGCAATGTTGTTTTGTTGGAAAGCATGTTATTACATCTGGGACTTTTTATGCCCCCTTTAAAAAAAAGGGGTATATTGTGTTTGGCCTGTCTGTCTGTCATTCTGTCCCAAAACTTTAACCTTGGTCATAACTTTTGCAATATGGAAGATAGCAAGTTGATATTTGGCATGCATGTGTATCTCATGGACCTGCACATTTTGAGTGGTGAAAGGTCAAGGTCATCCTTCAAGGTCAAAGGTCAAATATATGGGTCAAAATCACATAAAAGGGGGCAAAGTGTTTCTCAAACACAACACTTATTTTTATATGACAAATAACTTGCTGAGGAAATGTGTTATTTTTCTACCACAGGCTCATAAATTAACTACATTCTTGAACTTGATTAACTTCATGTGGTATGAAATGAGAACTTGTTTCAGGTTTTATATAAATGATATTTATTATGTGCTCGCCGGTGGCTTATAGAGAAATATAAGTGAAATAAAAATGGTATTTAAAACTGGTATTTAAAACTGGTATTTTTTACGAAACGACGTCATTTTGTGGACGAAATGACGTCATTATTCCAGCGAAATTCTCCAGTTAAGCTATTTACAATGTAAATAAACGGTAAAAAAAGGCATAAAATAAAAAGAAAATTTGTTGGATTTTTTAGAATATCGATTTTAATTCACTCGTGATCATAGAAACAATATATTTTCACTCGTGGCTGCGCCACTCGTGAAAATATTATTTTCTATGATCACTCGTGAAATAAAATCGATATTCCACCGAATCCAACAAATATCCTCTATCTCTCTTGTTGCTGAGCAACTTCATAGAGTGCATTTGACCTAGTGTCACAGGGCCATGTTCTAGTTACCCGGTCTTGTCTTTTCAGTCCGAATCGTTTTAGGATACTAGATGCATACGTTTGAGTTGAGAGTAGTATAAGCATGCATTTGAGTGGAATTCAATGACAAATTAATTTTCATGGCCTCCCTGGCTCAACATTTTCCAAGCTTAAATTTTACTCTCTTTGGCAGCCGCACATGTGTACTTATTTTGGTTCTTTTATTGGTATTTATGAAGGAAAATGTGTAGCCAAATAGAATTTTCTTCAGCCAAATTGATCAATTTTGAGCCATTGGCTATATAGGCGAATGGCAGAGTGCTCTGACATTAAGTTTCATGGAGTTTTTGTAATTATGGAATATACAGTTTCTACTTTAATATGTTTTATGTCAACAAATTAACCTGAAGTTCAGATGGTTGAGAAGCTGTGCTTAGAAATGATGTCAGTACATTCCTTTAATCAAGATTTGGGCAGCTCTCTGTGAAAAGGAGGTTTTATGCGTGTGTGTAAAGTGTCATCACAGATTAGCCTGTGCCATCCGCACATGCTAATCAGGGACGACACTTTCCGCTTTAATTGTATTTTTCATTTAAAGAAAGATTCTTCTTGACAAAAATCCAGCTTAGGCGGAAAGTGATGTCCCTTGTTGTCTGAGACAACACTTTACGTACATGCATTAAACCCCCTTTTCACAGAGTGAGGCTCATATGCATTGTGAAGACTTGAATTTTCAAAATGACAATACATGAAATTCCTTAAAGAAATAATTGCCTTCTGTTGTAAGATTGGTATTCTAAACCTTTGCATGCTGGGAAAATTTGTCGTCTGCTAAAATGTCGTCTGCTGAATTTCTAAAATTAGCATTTTCTTTGATGATTTGTTTTCAAAGAATACTATCAGAATAGCAAACAGTTTGGGTTCTGATGAGACGCCACTTTCTGTGGCGTCTCATCTGGATCCAAACTGTTTGCAAAGGCCTTAAAAATTCGGTTCCAGCGCTCAAAGAGTTAAACCTTTCAATGGGAAACGTACAGTCGAAAATGCATATCATTAAGTTATCTCAGACGCTGTTATTTTCGCATTAGAACAATATTACATTGCAGTATATTATAATTTTGTCATTCATTAGTGCATACATTGACTGTATTCAGAACTATAGTCATTTATCTTACCATTACTGTTGTTTATATTGTATACAATATCCCTTCTTATGATTACTGCATGTATGTTTTTTGTTTGGGCCGAATGCCTTTCAGTACAAATAAACCCTTTGTTGTTGTTGTTGTTGTAATTTCTAATCAAGTTGTATGAATGTTTGAACATCTATCCAAAACAGGTCAAATCGAAGAAATCTTCTTCGCCCCTGAAGTCACTTAGCTGCGGTTTGTTGAAAAGGTCAAAGAAACAGAAAGAATCTTCATCAGGTAAAAGTTTTTACTTTTTATTCACGAGTTAGAAAGAAAAACATGATGATTTATGAAATTTGTACAATCCGAGTGGGAGGAGAATTTTTGTCCAGATCATTACTTTGTTCAACACGTTTTAATGTACACATGCTTTAAATGTTTGTTGTGTAGGTGTTTTCTGTTTACAACATTATTTCTGTAATATTACGGCGGTCAGTTAACCAACTCACACTTTTCCTGGGTTAGCTGGTTTACTAGTATTAAGCGCACATACTTATGCCAGTAACTGACAACTGCCCTACTCAAATCAGAGGAAGTCAGAGAACGGAAGTAGAAAAGATTTCATGACCAAATCCCCACACAAGTTATTTTGCCAGGACAGGACTTGAACCCTCAATAGTCGAATGTGTAGTCCAGCGCTCGACTTAATAGGGATGAAATGTAGTGTGGCAAGCAAGAACCAGGTCACAGAGTCGTTTTAATAGTTTTTAAGGGCAAAGTCACATTTCGACATATTCTGAGTATATATTTCCATGTTCAAAACATAGTTCTTAAAACTTTATCTTTCAAGCTAAATGTCTCGTCACATAATATTCTGATGTCATCAAAGTAACATTGTCATTGAAAAGGTATGGGAACTATCAACAGTTACCAGGGCTTTTTTTCCTGACTTTGTGAAGAGGCCCTGGCCCTCTCACTTTGTGTAAAAATGAGTCGCAAACTTTTCAAAATTGTAAAAAAATGAGTCGCGAACTTTTCAAAATTTTGAAAAATTGAGTCGCAAACTTTTTAAAATTGTGAAAAATTGAGTCACGAACTTCTTAAAATTGTGAAAAA
>VMBQ01010754.1:0-16278 GCA_007657795.1 Dreissena rostriformis | reverse complement strand
AAACACATTACACATAGATAATAATGCATAGAGAAAAGGCTTCACTATTTTTCTATCAGTGGCCACATGTTCACATATGATTATGTAGATAGAGATTGGCAAGAAAAAACAAGAGATGTGTTTGTCAGAAACACAATGCCCCCTACTGCGCCGCTTTGAAATAAAATTTCTATTTATCATTTGGCAGGTATAGAAATTATCTCCCTTTAAAGCTTATTACTTCCATTGGATTTTGTTTTTTACCTTTGACCTTGAAGGATGACCTTGACCTTTCACCACTCAAAATGTGCAGCTCCATGAGATACACATGCATGCCAAATATCAAGTTGCTATCTTCAATATTGCAAAAGTTATGACCAATGTTAAAGTTTTCGGACGGACGGACAGACAGACAGACAGACGAACAGTGCGATCACTATATGCCAACCTTCAGGGGCATTAAAATATTAAACTGCAACAAAATATTTATCAAACTTCACCTTACAAGGAGCAATTAAATTTGTTGGGGTATGTGATTATTTACACAAATTAGTTAAGTACTAAACTTAACAGCATCCATCTATCCATACAAACAGAATATATTTCATTATCACAAAAAATCACATGTAATACATGCCATTAAGCAGTAGATAAATAATAGGCAACAAGCATGTCAATTTGTCATAATGAAATAAATAGGAAGCCGGTATTTGTGACAGAAATATTGTTTCATGTCATGTTTCCCATTTGTGGTTAAGCTTCCTGGGTGTTAAGGTCTTTAAGAGATTTTCACAATACTCCAGAGGAATCCATCACCTTGGCTTCAAATTGGTGGCAGAAAGTTCAGACCAATTAATCAATCTTGACACAAGACTCATTCTGCAGGAGTACAGTAAGAAATGACTGACAACTTTACAAGCGACCTGTAATTTGGTCTTCTACAAATCCTACACCTGCTCTCAAAATTGGCCTCACCCTATAACACAGGTGACCCGAGTGGGGCCATCTTGGCCCTCTTGTGTGATAATTATGTCCATTATTTTTTTTCTATTAGATTACATGCATAACAATATGACAGGTTTGTTTAAGTATATTCATTGTTTGCTAATTTTAGAGAAATGAATCCAATGATTCTATTCATGCTAAAACAATTGCATAGTTATCACTGAAAACTCCATAGAAGTGAGGATTTATATAGGATGATATGTGCAAAATGTTTTTTAATAAAACTATGGATTCTCTCCAAATTGCATTGCGGAAGTTCTTATATAATCATTCAGAATGGACGCATCATGAAGGTCACCAGGAAATGCATCTGCCAGAATCCACTTGAAGTGTGGCTCCTGTTTGTTTCAAGATTTTCCTTTGATTTCTAGTAAAATAATAGCAGATAACGACTTAACCTTTTATTTGCTCATATGGTGGACTTAAGCCTCTTTTTTTTCCTGCAATTCAGTTGCTGAGCAAATTCACACTATCTTGCCATTGATTTGCTCTTGACCAATAAAGCAATCAGGAGTCCACCTTTCATCATGGGCACTTGTCACTCAACTAGGTAACATTATAGGGAAACACTATTTCCACAAATTAGAAGCCACAGTGATGGATGTCTCTGGAGTATTTTTGAAAATCTCCAAAAGACCTCAACACCCAGGATGCTTAGCCACAAATAGGAAACAGTGATATTGGGCAATGTATGTGTCACAAATACTGTCTTCCTATTAGTTTCATAATGGCAAATTGACATGTTCATTGCCTATTATTTATCTACTGTCTATATTATGGCATGCATTACATGGGATTTTGTGGTGATAATGAAAGATATTCTGTTCGTAGCATAGTAAAACAAGAAACAAAGCAGCTCCATCAAGAAACGAAAAATATTCAATGTCTTATTAACTTTTTAGTTATTTAGCAGAAATTGTGTTTCTATTTTCGTTAATGGTGCAACCCTCAAACACTTGGGAAGAAGCGCGAATTTATCAGGTTGGGGATTTAAAAAGGAATTCTGGGTATTAACCGCTTTTTGGTATAATGGTCATTACATATTGTATAGTATAACAAGCATTACCTATCGCATAACAAGCATTACCAATTGTATAATGAGCATTATCCAATATAACCTATGTTTATTAGCTTAACTATTATATAACAAGCATTACCTATTGTATAACCTGCAATACCTATCGCATAACAAGCATTAAAAATTGTGAAATGAGCATTATCCAATATGACCAATTGTATAATTAGCTTAACACGGTATAACAAGCATTACCTATTGTATAACCTGCATAACCTATTGTATAACAAGCATTACCTATTGTATAACCTGCATAATCTATTGTATAACAAGCATTACCTATTGTATAACCTGCATAACCTATTGTATAACAAACATTACCTATTGTATAACCTGCATAACCTATTGTTTAACAAGCATTACCTATTGTATAACCTGCATAGCCTATTGTATAACCTGCATTACCTATTGTATAACAAGCATTACCTATTGTTTAACCTGCTTAACCTATTGTATAACCTGCATAACCTATTGTATAACAAGCATTACCTAATGTATAACCTGCATAACCTATTGTATAACAAGCATAGCCTATTGCATACGGGGCATTACCTATTGTATAACCTGCATTACTTATTGTTTAACCTGCATAACCTATTGTATAACAAGCATAGCCTATTGCATAAGGTGCATTACCTATCATATGATGAGCATTACTTTTGTAAAATGAGCACAACATTTTGTATAACGAGCATTACCTATTGTATAACGAGCACTATCCACTATTACCCATTCTATAACAGACATTATCCAATATTACCTAATGTATGGTATAACAAGCATTATCTACTGTATAATGAGCATAACCTATTAAGTAATGAGCATTTTCTCACTGCACAATACATTACTTATGGTATAACGAGCTATTACCTATAGTATAACGAGCATTATCCACCTTTACGATACATTTCTTTCTGCAGGGGAGGCTACTATGGCTGTTCCGTCGACAGAGTTGTCTGTGATCAGCTGGGACGTCTTCATCTATGTACATCAATGACTCAGCCTGCGACTCGAGATAATCCTCGGTGATGATATATTCCTTGTTCACTTCCATGGAAACCATGTTTTTAACACGCAACACTAAAACTTGACCACGTTTTGGATACCTTTAAGTTAGAACTATAGCGAAAGGCTTCAAAGAATTATTTAAAAAGAATTTATTCACTGCAATTTGATTTGCAAGCAGTTTTATCCTTGATTACTCGTTTACTTTAATTGAAACCATGTTTTTAACACGCTACACTCAAAATTGAATTTGAACCCATCCTTGATACCTTTAGGTCAGAAGTAGGGAAAGCCTGATGGCTCAAAAGCATATTTTGAACAGAACTTATTCACTGATTTGCACATGGAATATTTTTGTCCCATATTTCAAACAAAATTTTCATTTTTCAACAATTCTGCTCTAAGTAAAGAGTTATTGTTACATTCTTCAGCAGTTCTTTATTTTTTGCATTAAGTTCACATTTAGACTTAAATAAACCTAGTATGGATTTGAAATATTTTATGTAAGTATTCCACAAGTTGTTAAAGTTATTTTCTATATCAGACTTAAAATATGAATATTTTGACACAATCAGATAACTTACTTCAATAACTATGCAACACTGAAATTTGACATAAATTTGGTTCCAGACATTTGTTACAATAAATTCAATTTGCAGATGTTTTTCCTAGTGTAAATTGCATGTGAATTAGGTATCAATGACTCTGGTCAAATTGACCTATATTCCCATAGGAATAGGAACAAATTGTCTTTACACATGAATTCATCTTTAACCTTATTGTTCACGCAGTGCAAAGTTACCTATTGAAGATAATTTTGCACGTGCTTTTTACACTCTGACACATCCAAATTATGCCAAAATGGCAACATATTTTTAAAAAACATTTCTTGCTTTTTAAAAATAGGCATTTTGATATATTCTTATGCTTGAAACATATCAGATGTGATTTTAACTGACAGTTGCATAGTAAAAGTAAATTCCTTTTAAATTAAATAATTTTTTCTATTATACCTTAATAAATTAATGGGCCCTTTCCCTAAATAGGTCTATAACATTTCCTGACAAGCCACAGACGTCATCCAAGAATAATTTGAGAGCAATTATGAATTAATGTCCTGTTTCCAGAAAACGGTTTCCAAGATTAGCAACATTTATTGAAGCCAATTGGCAAGTAATTTTTTTTAATGAATTCCTGGAATGTTTTGAATTTGAAGTGGTAATGACAAATACATGTTTAACTTTAAGAGCAAACATGATATGTATTATTTCATAATTGACAAAATACAAAAATATTTTCTACAACCTCAAAATATTATAGTTGGAGTTAAGTACATACGTACCTATCAGTTTGTACCTTCAGAGCTAAACATGGACTTAACACATTGATGATGATTAATGATAATATTTCCTGGGGTATTAGACCAAATGAGTTGTAATAATTTGTTAAACTGATAATCATACAAATACATAATTTAGCCCTTATAAATTTGAAATATGTCAGCAAATGATTTCTATATTAATACTATTTTTGTAAAATATAATGTTCATGTACGTCCGAATGTATGAACATTTTATTGAATTTAACACATATATTATGTCAGAGATAAGAGTCTTAAATAAAATATAGCTAAGCTCAAAAAGTATCCAATACTATACCAAACATATGAACCTATTGTTCAAAACAGTGAAGTTCATATTTTATTCCCAAATATTTTAATCAATTATTCACGATAACACAGGTCACATATTAATCCAGATACTTGATCCAATTGTTAAATACAGCACAGTTCACAAGCAATCCTTAATACATGAAATCTGTCAACAAATATAAGACAATTTAAAATAAGTCATAGCATCCTAAATCACTCATTAGTGCCATCTATATATCCACAGCTTTGTTTTTGCACGTATTCTGAATGATCCGCAACACAGGACTGACAGAAACATTGGTCACAGGCCCGTCACACCGTATTACTGTATCAAATTCAAATGATCCAATAGAGTGGCAATGTTTATTGGAGATGGAAGTTGAATGAAGCAACAATTTCATGCCAGCAGGACTATTGCTGAACAATTCAAAGTTCAGAGCTTTATCTTTAGTGTCATGGCCATCATGATTATATGCATAGTCCAAAGATGTATTATTTTTAGTATCTTGAAAATTAAAGGGTACTTCAGTGTTTATTTTTACTTTCTTTTTTAATTGGACATTAAAGGGTACATCAGTGTTATATCTTTAGTTTCTTAGCAATGGCATTACAGTTATATGAGCCTCGCTCTGGGGAAACGGGGCTTTATGCATGTTCGTAAAGTGTCGCCCCAGATAAGCCTGTGGAGTCTGCAAAGCCTAATCAGGGACAACACTTCCCCTTTAATGGTATTTTTCTTTTTTAGGGAGTCTCTTCTTAGCAAAAATCCAGTCTAGGCAGCAAGAATTGTCCCAAACTGCACAGGCTAACCTCGGACAACAATTTACGCACATGTTTTAACCCTTTGAGCGCTGGAACCGGATTTTGAAGGCCTTTGCAAACAGTTTGGATCCAGACGAGACGCCACAGAACGTGGCGTCTCATCAGGATCCAAACTGTTTGCTATTCTGATAGTATTCTTTGAAAAAAAATCAAAGAAAATGCTAATATTAGAAATTCAGCAGACAACATTTTAGCAGACGACAAATTTCCCAGCATGCAAAGGGTTAAGACCTTTTTTCCTAGAGTGATGCTCAAATGCATCTGATGATGGTAAAATCCAGTGTTGAAGGGCAAAGAAAAATCAGACAAATATTGGCGCCCGATAACGGACTGATATAGGTTTGCTGTCTTTGGTATGTAGTTTATAATAATGTTATCATTCAATTGTTCTTATCTCTTACAGACAATAATGTTTTTAAAAGAAAAAAACAATCCAATTTCTACTTGAGACTGAGTTGAATTGAAAGTTGAAGAGATGGTAAAATATGACTATTAGTGGAAGTCCCATCCATCTCTGTATACTATCATTTTGATAAAAGAATTAATGTTCAAATACAAAGTTTCTTTCTGTGAACATCGTTCAATGTCAAAGAAAACGAAATCTTTCTTTACTTTTTACATGAGAAATCCAATTTTCCTTTAGTGATAATATCTGAAAGTTACCCGCAACAAAAAACAATAAATAAAGTTGGAAAAAAAGAAAAATTCTAATTATCTTTTCTCTTCCAACGGGAAATAAATTGCATTCCCCGAATGGTATTGTGGGGGTTTTCAATGACCATTGTAATTTAAAGCCTTAAATATATGTTTTGTTCTCCCAAACCCCCAAATCAAGTTATTAGTGGCTGGAAATTTCTTCCCTTCTGTCATCAACATTTGTTATATGTCGGAACATCTCAATCACATACAGGCCAAGACAAATTTAGACAAGTTAACAGATGGCAGAGTAAAAAAATATAAATAAAAAGACAGTGTATATAATGCAGATCAGAAATTCATATTAGATTTCCAAAAAGAAATTCGAGCAATGATTTCTACAAACAGATGGACATACAGGGGTATTATTTTTATTAATTCTAACAACTATTTTTCTTATGAAAACTACTCTTCAATTCTTTCTAAAGCTACACTATACAGTCCTACGTATGATGTCACACAAACTCTTACTGTAAAATCCTTTATATTTCCCTGCATGAAATTAAGTCTTTTGTTTAGAGGATTTTTTCGTGGACATGTAAATTCATTGATTTCTGATTTTTGGAAAAAAAAAAAGAGGAATTTGCGTTGGGGATTTTCCAATGGGTTTGTGTTAACTTTGTGGATCAATCAACCCAAAGAATCAATAAAAGTTAACGCCCCACAAATAATAATGACTTCACAGTATTTCAATCATGGTTTTTCATGTTCATGCAAATGTCTCTGGGTTTTGTGTCATGTAAGCTGGTGTTATACAGATGAAATTCCCATCTCAGAAGACAATATTTTAAAATGGGAAACCTAATTTTTCTACTCTGACATATCCGATTGGAAAATAACTTCACATTTTGTTCTGCGTCCTGTTTTCAAAATTTGTAAAAATGCATTGTTTTGATGAAAAGCCAGAAATCTGCTAAAACCAAAAACCATTGGGGTCAGTTTACAATCTCACACTTTTCCCGGAATAGCTGTCATACATATTTCAGTGACTGAAAACTAACGTTCTTGAATCAGACGTAGGGGGAGAATAGCCGAACGAATGGATTTCATGACAAATCCCTTCAAAACTTATGTGGCTGGACAGGGGATCAAACCTGCCAACCTGGATTTGTAGTTCAGCGCACTACCAACTGAGCTAGCTGGCGCATGCAAACCAATATTCATGTCCAAATGGTATGAGCATTACAAAAGAATTTCAAGTTTCAAAATATGGAGGGTACCAAATAAGTATTTAAGCACCAATATATGTCATCTCAGGATCAATTGAAAACAAAAGTATTTAACTTCATCATACTTGGCGAAAGTGTGTGGGAAATGGATAATGAAGTAATAATGCACACATATTGTCCACATCATGCCAAAAACAGCTGAAAGACTGATGCACTTGTTTCATCAAGTCAAGTACTGAACACTTCATATCAACTATCAGTGAAAATGCTACAATGATGAAGTAAACTTAATGGGGCATAGGACCTTCATCAAAATGTTTACATAACATACCACACTGTATCCAAGAGCATCAACTTTAGATCAGACTTACCTGAAAATAGAAAACACAGATAATTAATATCAGAATTGTTACATTGTGGTTAAAAACAACAATTTAGATGTGAGCTTTGATAAAACATGGTTAAGGATCATGTTAATTAAGACTACAATAAAACATGGTGGAGAATCATGGTATTAGAGTATGGTAAAAATGGTAGAAAATCATACCAAAAGACTATGGTAAAACATGGTAGATAATTATAGAATCAGACTATGGTCAAAGACAGTAAAGGATCTACAAAACATGGACTATTTTGGAAGAGGACCATGGTAAAAGTGTGGGTAGAGTACCGTGGTAAACATAGATCATGGTCAAACATGGTAACCGACAAAGGTCCTCCATAATAGAAGACCAATGGTTTTGGTCAAACATGAGGACGTGCTGAATGGACCAATGCCAATGAAAGTAAAACACCAACGTCAAACACATTCAAGAACTATGGACAAACACATCAGAAGACCATGAACAATCATCAGAGGACCATTGTAGAGGAAACATGGAAGAGGAAACATTGTACAGGAAAATGGTAGAGGAAACATGGTAGAGGAACATAATAGAGGAAACCTAGTAGAGGAAACATGGTGTAGGACACATTGTAGAGGAAACATAGTACAGGAAACATTGCAGAGGAGACATGATATAGGAAACATAGTAGAGGAAACATTGTAGAGGAAACATGGTAGAGGAAACATAGTAGAGGAAACAGGGTAGAGGAAACAGGGTAGAGGAAACATGGTAGAGGAAACATTGTAGAGGAAACATTGTATAAAAAACATGGTAGAGGAAACATGGTAGAGGACACATTGTAGAGAAAACATGGTAGAGGAAACATGGTAGAGGAAACATTGTAGAGGAAACATGGTAGAGTAAACACAGTAGAGTAAACATGGTAGAGCAAACATGGTAGAGCAAACATGGTAGAGCAAACATTGTAGAGGAAACATGGCAGAAAAAACATTGTAGAGAAAACATTGTAGAGGAAACATGGTAGAGGAAACATGGTAGAGGAAACATTGTATAGGAAACATGGTTTAGGAAACATTGAAAAGGAAACATGGTAGAGGAAACATTGTACAGGAAACATGGTAGAGGAAACATGGTAGAGGAAACATTGTAGAGGAAACATTGTAGAGAAAACATTGTAGAGGTAACATGATAGGAAACATGGTAGTGGAAACATGGTAGATGAAACATGGTAGAGGAAACATGGTAGAGGAAACAAGGTAGAGGAAACGTTGTAGAGTTGAAACAAGGGCTGTTTGTAAAACATGCATGCCCCCCATATGGGCTGTCAGTTGTAGTGGCAGCCATTGTGTGAATACGTTTTTTGTCACTGTGAACTTGACGTTTGATCTGGTGACTTGAAAATGAATAGGGGTCATATGAATGTCATGATCAATATACCTATGACATTTCATGATCATAGGCCTAAGTATTCATGAGTTATCATCAGGAAACCATTTAACTGTTTTGAGTCACTGTGACCTTAACCTTTGAACTAGTGACCTGAAAATCAATAGGGGTCATCTGCCAGTCATGATCAATGTTCTTATGAAGTTTCATGATTCTAGGTGTAAGCATTGTTGAGTTATCATCTGGACACCATTTTACTGTTTTGAGTCACTGTGACCTTGACCTTTGACTTAGTGATCTGAAAATCAATAGGGGTAATCTGCCAGTCATGATCAATGTACCTATGAAGTTTCATGACCCTAGGCGTAAGCATTCTTGAGTTATCATCCGGAAATCATTTAACTGTTTTGAGTCACTGTTACCTTGACCTTTGACCTAGTGACATGAGAATCAATAGGGGTCAACTGTCAGTAATGATTAATGTACCTATGAAATTTCATGATGCTAGGCCTAAGCATTCTTGAGTTATCATCCGGAAACCATTTTACTATTTGAGTCACTGTGACCTTGACCTTTGATCTAGTGACCTGAAAATCAATAGGGGTCATCTGCCAACATGATCAATGTTCCTATGAAGTTTCATGATCCTAGGCGTAAACATTGTTAAGTTATAATCCGGAAATCATTTTAGTATTTCAAGTGACTGTGACCTTGACCTTAGACCTAGCGAGTTGAAAATCAATAGGGGTCATCTGCCATTCATGATCAATGTACCTATGAAGTTTCATGATCCTAGGCCTAAGCGTTCTTGAGTAATCATCCAGAAACCATCTGGTAGACAGACGGACCTACCGACCGGTCTACCGACATGTGCAAAACAATATACCCCTCTTCTTGGAAGGGGTGCATAATTATGGCAGTGGATATTAAAATCGGTCAATGTTCCTAAGATTACCCTAGTAAAGGACACTTTTCTACTATGACATCAGTTCACAGTAAACCATTATTGTGCTCAATGATTCAATGAAACAATTGCAACAAATGTCATCTATAGAAACTTATGAAAAGTAGTCTAGAGAAACCCATGAAAAGCAGTACATAACAACCAAAGAAAATAAGTCCATAGAAACAATCAAAAGTAGTCCATAGAAACCACAATACAAGTAGTCCATAGAAACCATTATTCTGAGAACCATTTGAACTACTGACAAAAACAAATTTCTTAATAAAACCTCCATTGAAACAAAAGTTTACTTATAACAAAATATACAGCGATCAAAATTAACTAGAGGTCTCCAGTCTCCAGTTTCAATATGATTTCCATAATTGTCTGGCCACATATCATCACATGTTTGACAATGAATTATAATAGTTTCCCAAGGGACCCAGTTTTCTTTCAGAATGTCTCAAGTCCAGGACTGTTTATCAAGCAATTAAATCTCTTGTGATCCCCATAAAAACAATTCCTTACATGTTTTGATGCAGAATAACAGGCATAATCGAACCGTAAGTAATAAACACTATAATAGGTTATGACACCATTTGTGATGAAGATCCACTTTAAGACTTTCCCACTGAAAGAAATTCCAGTAGTAAACATTTAAAAGGAAATATTATTGGTAATTAAGTTTTTTTCAAAACATGATAATCTGTGACTAAGCCTGAAAATCCCTTTAAAAATTCAACTATTTCTGATGACCACTGACGAGGAAAAACAAAAAAAAATCCATTTCATATGAGCCTTGTTCTTGGAAAGCTGATCTTAATGCATGCGCTTTAATGGTATTTTTTTGTTTCAAGAAAGTCTATTCTTAGCAAAAATCCAGTTTAAGCAGAATTTAAGCACCGGCTAATCTGGGACGACACTTCACACACATGCATTAAGCCAAGTTTTCCCAGAACAAGGCTCGTATAAATCATGACCTGAAGTCACAGCATGCACAATTATTGCGCAATTCTTGCAACATTTATGCCTAAAATAGAAAGAATTGCCATCAGTTCCTTTGTCTACTATCAATCACATTCCCAATTAACAACTAAATTAGCAAACCCATTCTTCCAAAAAGACAAATGGCAAGACAAAATAGAAAATAAAATACTTAAATTGTTATAGCATTAAATTCATGGCAATTCATTCCTAGAAAATTGTTTTGTTTTCTTGCAAGAAAGATTTTCTACTGGAAGACATTTTTTTACAAGTACACTTTACAAACTTAGAGAAAGGCTGTCAAATATGATTCTAAAATTTAAATACTTAAATCTTTTTTTTTTAAAGAAACAATGCAATTCTGCGAAACTATGTTTTCAATCTATTAGTTATTAATTTTAATAATAGTGCAAAATAAAAATAATAAACATAAAACAATATATTGAGCGAACAAAGTTTTTTCTATTTTTAACTCATTTCAGATCAATTGTAGACACAATCTATAACAGTGACCTTGATCTTTACACAACTGGTCTCAAATAGAATCACCAGCTATGTATGCATGTTTGTTACCTTAACAAAAAGTTCAGTACAATAACTCCATCCATAATCAAGTAAATATTCAGAAATAAGTTTTTCTATGGAAAGTAACCATGACCTTGACCTTTAAGCAACTGAATGATCTCCCATGTCTGTATATAAGCAACCTTCATACACAATTTCAATGCATTAACCTCCATCCAAACTTAAGTTTTGGTTTTATTCAATTAGATTTTATAAGGAACTGCAAACGGGTCAAAATGCGCAGCTGAGCGGACAAAACTGAACTATTAGGCAGATTATGTTGCAGAAGGGACGGCAACTAAAAAATGCTATGTTCTTCTTTGATAAGTAGAACTGAACACATTGATTTTCTTATACAACCCACAATATATCAACCCTTTCCGCTCAGATACGCATTTTTATGCGTCTGTAATCCCTTATTAAATCAAATAAAATGAATGACATTTCTCACAAGATTCAAGTTTAAAAGGCTTTATTTCCAACCCTAAGATACTGTTAAGCAGCAAACATCATGAGCCCTGAACAGACTGCCAGTTACTTGCAGGCTGTTCTGGTTTTAAGCCAGTTGCATATATTCATTTTCACTTTGCTTCTGAGCAGGAAAGGGCTGTAACAGACAGTATATTGCTTATAATACAAATAGTTGAAAATTCTTGCATATATTCATTTTCACTTTGCTTCTAAGCAGGAAAGGGCTTACCGACAGTATATTGATTATTTACAAATAGTTGAAAATTCTGGCTTGTTAACATGAGGCCATTCAGTTAAACAGGATATGACGAGTTTGCCAATGTAAAAATTACATGACAGAGAACATCAACTGATGGAGCATTCTGTTGACAATGGAAGCATATTCGACATGTCCCACTGCACAATGAGTCTTAATAAAATATGTCCAGACCAATTTATTAAGCAGGACATTTGGGTTATTTGATTCTCTGCTAACAGTCTGCTATATTGGAAACCTGATTTGCCTGCTACTCTCTTGATCTATCAGGTGACAGTCCTGTCATGGAAATTGTTTTGCAATAGGATAAACCCCCCCCCCCCCCTTCATCTGTTCCCTCTCTCTTTCCATCTCTTTCTGGTTTTCTTGTTAAATCTTTGCATATACATCGAATTATCATAAGTTAGACATAAATGAGAACGATTACTTCTTAAATGTGTGAGAAATGTGCAAGAACACCACTTTTTTAGATTTTGAAAATTAACAAATACAGCCCACAAAGTGTATTTGTCGGTTACTCTTTATTGCAGAATTACTTTGAATGAAATTAATTGTTCAAAGGTTACACAAAGAAGGCTACACATTATCATTCTTAATGAAATACAAAAATAAGCATAACATAATTAATAACTTTAATAAACACACACGATCACATGATTAAAAAAAGTTTTAATGGTAAATTAATATGACATTCCGCATGACACAGTTAAATATGGCAACAAATGGAATCGGAAGGAACAGTGGTAGTGTTTTCAGACCTAGAATAGCATTACTTGTTAGTCTTAATTTACATTCTTGTAACATAATAAGTAAAACAAGAGCACCGCATAGCGGGTGCCAACGCTTGGCTGTGGGTGCTTGGTTTAGTTTTTTTGACTTTTGACCTTGAAGATCATCATTGACCTTGACATTTTCACCACTCAAAATGTTCAGGTCGATGAGATACACATGAAAAAAAAAGTTTCTGTGATCTTTGACCTTAAAGGATGACCTTGACCTTTCACCACTTAAAATGTGCAACTCCAACTCCATGAGATACACATGCATGCCAAATATCAAGTTGCTATCTTCAATATTGCAAAAGTTATGGCCAATTCTAAAGTTTTCGGACGACTACGAAGACGACGCAGACGGCGGAAGACGAAGGGGTTATGACAATATCTCGGGTTTTCTTCAAAAACAGCCAAGCTAATAATATTTATATTTTATGTTCAATAATTCTTGCATGATTATTCTGCGCTGTTAAATGAATTTGCAGCTGTTAAAGCTTCCGACATTTATTCATGTCAAAACAATGATATTGCAAAATGACGTTAAACGATGTGAGGTTGATGTATATCAACCTCATATTTATAGGAGAAGTGTAAAGTTTAAAAAAACGAAAATGCAGATATAGTGATAGTCAGTACATTCTTTGTTTGCTGTTTTCTGATTGTAGAGAAAGTAAATTAAGTTTCCATTCATAATAAACGAAAACATAGTTTTCTATAATCTCCACAGAAGAGAGAATTAATATAGGATGATTAATAGAGGATGATTAAAATGAGGTGATTAATACAGGATGATTTGTGCACAAAAATAAGTTCTCGTCCTATTGTTGCATGAAATTGAGTTTGTTTTCTTCAATGAAACTATAAATTCCCTCCAAATTGCATTGTCACCGTTCTTGAAAAATCATCTACAAGTGGAATCAGGCAAGACACCAGTTAATACATCTGCCAGAATCCACTTGAAACATGCTGGCTTCATTTGATTCAAGATTTTCCTTTAGAACAATCATTGATCAGTTTTGATTTCTAGATAATAGAGACTATAAATAATAGCAGATAAAGAGTGCAGCCTTTTATTGGCTCATATGGTGGGCTTAAGCCTCTTAAATACAGTTGCTGAGCAAATTCACACAATCTTGCCATTGATTTGCTCTTGACCAATAAAGCAATCAGGAGTCCACGTTTCATCAAGGGCACTTAATGTCACTCAACTAGGTAATGTTATAGGCAAACACTATTTCACATCTTAAAAGGGCAACACATAGGGCGAAAATAGTGATTTTTGAAAAAAATAAATCAAAATGATTTCGAAAGAATGATGGCCTATTGAGAAGAAATGATAGGCCATCATATTGTCTCATTTATGAACTTGACATGAACTTCATTATTAATACCTCTTAGCATGTATATCCACAAAACACCAAGAACTGTATCAGTCTGAAGGAACTACCATATTCTTGGGACCAATGCATTTAAATGGATGGTTAACCTTATGGCCTTACTGCAACAAGCCAGTCTTATAATTACAAAAGAAATATCCCTAAATTACAGGTTGCTTGTAAAGTTGTCAGTAATTTCTTATCAGATTCCATACTCCACAGAATGAGTTTTGTGTCAAGATTGATTCATTGGTAAACTTTTTGCCACCAATTTGAAGTCACAGTGATTGATGTCTCTGTGGTATTTGTGAAAATGTCCAAAGACTTTAACACTGGAAGCTTAACCACAAATGGGAACTGGTGACATTGGACAATGTATCTGTCACAAACATGGCTTTCCTATTTGTTTCGTGATGGCAAATTGACATGCTTGTTTCCTATTATTTATCTACTGTCTAATGGCATGCATTACATGGGATTTGTTAGCGATAATAAAAGATATTCGGTGTGTATGGATGGATACATGCTGGTAAATGTTCTCGTGTATGATACAAATTTGTGTACATATTCACATATAATTTGCATCAGCATAAGTTGTAAAAAAAATAATATGCTTGTAAATCTTTACAAGACATTGGATTATCCCAGAATTGCAATCAGCACATAAATCTTATATACTGTATATCCTCTAATTGACACACTCCCCCATCCAAACATTCATATCCCATTAATGTCTAATTAATGCCTATTAACGCACATCATCTCTATTACTTATAGTGATATTTCTCATGGAAAGCAAATATTTGGGCACAAAATAACATCCCCATGTTCATAAGGCCATTTGGGTGTTTATTTGGGAAAATATATTATATGGTATACTAACAACATGAACAACAGTATTACAGTATTAAGTGAATGCATGGCCTGTACTTAAGCTATATTATTTATAGTGTTCTTTTGTCTCTGAATGAAGCCTTTGATCATGTTGACATTTATCTACCAATAAGCACTTTCCATGATGTAAATTTGTTTGCAGCATTATGCTAAGTGGTCAAAAAATATGTGTGAAGGTTTTTTTGTGCACAATTATTCATCAATAGTATAGTAAAATGAGAAACATAGCAGCTCCATGAAGAAACGCAAAATATTAAATGTCTTATTAACTTTTAAGTTATTCAGCAGAAATTGTGTTTCAATTTTCATTAAAGATGCAACTCTCAAACACTTGGGAAGAAGCGAGAATTAAACAGGTTGGGTGTTAATTAAGGAATTCTGGGTATTAACCACTATTTGGTATAATAGCCATTACATATTGTGTAACGAGCATTATCTATTGCATAACGAGCATTATCCACTATTACCTATCGTATAACAAGCATTAATTGACTATTACCTATAGTATAACAAGCATTACCTATCGCATAACCAGCATTAACGATTGTATAATGAGCATTATCCAGCTATTACCTATTGTATAATGAGCATTATCCAGCTATTACCTATTGTTTACTGAGCATTATCCACTATTACCTATTGTATAACCAACATTATCCACTATTACCTATTGTATAATGAGCAATATCCAGCTATTACCTATAGTATAATGAGCATTATCCACTATTATCTATTATATAATGAGCATTATCCACTATATATAATTACCTATTGTATAACAAGCAATATCCACTATTACCTATTGTATAATGAGCATTAATCAACTTTTACCTATTGTATAACAACCCCTGCGAAATGTTGTTCATGATTTCATGAACACTT
>VMBQ01010753.1:5225-26562 GCA_007657795.1 Dreissena rostriformis | reverse complement strand
ATTTTGGTTGATAAGAGTTGGCGGAAGCTTATCGGATTAAAGTGGCTGTCCGGGTAGCGCAGGGTTGGAATAGGCGCTTCTCACCTGAGCGACCCGGGTTCAATCCTCAGTCCCAGACCCATATGAGTTTGGTTGGTGTCAACAAACCGGACATTTTTTTTTTGCCGGGTACTCCGCCCCTCCCCACAACACAAGAATCAAACCAAAATTAAAAATCTTCCATTGACAACTAGACATAGCTGGAAATTGCAGCTTTTTTATGTCTGGAAATTGCAGCTAAAATTCAAAAAATCTTCCTAATTTTCGTGAGTGTAGGAACTTAACTAGGTAGGAGTGATAGGACACACTCCGGGTCCACACATAATGCAGCCTCTGGCGCGGAAGGACCTCATACATTTCGAAACACACACAAACAGTCGTATTTAAGTAGTATTTGGCAATCAAGAGACGGTACCGCCATATCTTTTTTCTTATGGTATTTTTTTGCAGGAACGTAACTAGTTATCCATCGCATTTAAGGGTGTGATACATTTTGGTTTATAGAATTGGCGATACTCAATTCTGCGAAATTGTTTTCTCCTTGTTTGATTTTTTTTTAAAGTTTTTCCAGGCCTGTTCAGTGTAAGTCGACGGATAGGTTTTTTTTAAAATAATTATTTTAAAGCGTATGCATGAGCATGGCGTGTGTGTGTGTTCGGAGGTTTCAGGTCCATCCACCCCTAAGGCCGCACTATCTGGGGACCCGAAGTGTATCCCAGCACTCCTTCTTATTTTACTTACTAGACTTACGCACGCTGGGAAGAATTTTGAATAAAAGCCACAAGTTCTTACTTGTTATTTTTTCTTCATTTTTTTTTTTAAATTCTGTTGTGGTCTTGTGTTGTAAGGGGAGGTCGGAGTACCAAAAGGAAACCTCACTTGTCCGGTATGGTGACCACGAACCAAGCTACCATGCGCCTGTAGCAGTGATTGCTTCCGGGTCGCCTAGGTGCGAAGCGAGAAGTGGTGTGTCAACCAATACGCTTATCGGGCAGCCGGACTTTTACTGAGCAGTTTCCATACAATTTTTATATGCATTTTATAAACATTAAGAATATAACCTACACTTGTACGAAATAAAGGATTTAACCCACTACGTGAAACGCTTGATCATTCATAACATTGACTTCATGAATGCTATTTTGGACTTTTGATTCTTTGCTTTAGACAGTGCTTCTCGGTATTTATATTAAACAATACCATATTTAGACATCTACATACTCATAAACAACTTGTAAAGTTACTGTTTTAGGCATTGGACATCTTTATCGCAGCCCTCTTAATTCGCAAAAAATCACAAAATCACTGACCTCAGAGAAACATATTCAAAACAAGGTGAGCTAAGGTATATACTTGTGTAGTTAACATATATTACTAACATTCCAGCGACTTGTTGGAAGGTGTTTTCCGTGTTTATCTCTAGATACTTATATGTTTTTTAAAGAATTCTTACTTAATTATTTGTCAAAATGGCGAGGGCCCCATGAGCTAAATATCGACGCAAGTAACGCCATAACGTCATACAGATACAGTCTCATGAATGGCAGTATTTCACCGGAATGGCATATTACTCACTTCAAATGCACCCCTCACTTTTCACTTCTGTCTTTTCATTTGAGGTGATTGAGGCGTCTTTAAAGGTCGCCAACACGACAACACGACACGTGTCATAATTGTCGTAATTACGTCATTTATGTCGTTCTGGCGGGTAATCATGTATTTGTCGTTAAGGCGTGCTAGCGTGTTTGTGGGATTAACGGTCGCCAATACGGGGGCACAACACATTATTCGTAGTGGAGCCCTTGATAACGTTCTGGTGTGTTGACGTGTTCACAGGTTTAAAGGTCGCTAATTCGTCAACAGGACAAATTTACCAGGTAAAACGACAAAATGGGCGAAACATGTCTTGCAAGATGGAGTTTCACTTCTTCATAGTGGTCGTCGTGTTTGAGCCATTTTGTTTCTCGTTATGGCGTGGATGTTTTGTCGTTCTTGCGTGCTGATGAACTTCTCCATACCCGCCATCACGCCTGAACAGAGACGTTGATAACAGAGATTGGCAGCTTCTTTTTGCGATATATCCCGGCTCTCCACTATCTCGCCCATCGCGGGATTTCGCGAGACCTGAAGAAACATTGAGTCGACGCCATTTTTTTAATCAGAACCGGTATCAAACTAAATAGCGAATTTAGAGCGAGTACTTCGTTGAATTTGACTATACATATTTTTTTCAATTGCTGATAAGTATTTTCACCGGAACAGATCAGTTACCAAGCGGCAACATAGGAGATAAAGGAAAGAATCGTTACAAACATTACTGCAATTTTACGCTATTATATGATGCCACTTTTGATTTGCTCCAATTTCAGTCAACTTGTGACAAACTTTATCGAAGAAAATATGCTCTGGATATTATACAATTTGACATTATTTTAAAGCGCGGATTCAGTTTAATGTGTGCCTACATTTTCATAGTGATATTCTTTTGCATAAGACAATTACAGCATTTTTTATTGACGCCTTTTTGCGGGTGCATGCTGTAAGCTAAACAAAATTTCAACCAACCTCTTCATAGTCGTGGGCTCTAAAACTGAAAAAATACTCTATGGATCATATCATAAATGGTATTATTTTAAAGTGCAGATTGAGTTTTATTTATGCCTGTTTTTTTCATTGTGACATTCCTTTAAATAATGAAATAATGCAAGTTTAAATTTTCCAAGTGTGTTCACATATTTGCTTTCGGCCATTTTGGTTTTTCACAAAAACATTGCATATTTCAAGTGACAAGGCTAAAAAAAATAGTGCAAGGCATCACATCATTACTGATACTTTTACAACGTGCTGATTGTTCTTTATTCATTCCCATATTTTCATAGTGATATTACTTTACATAAGAAAATTACATCAGATTTTATTTACCCCATTTTAGGGGTGCATGCTTTAAGCCAAACAAAAAATTTCACCCAAACTCTTCAAAGTTGTGGGCTCTAAAACTGAAAAATACTCTATGGATCATTAATGGTATTATTTTAACGTGCAGATTAAGTTTTATGAATGCCCATAAAAATTCCTTTCAATAATGAAAACATGCTTTCGGCCGTTTTGGTTTTCCACAAAAACATTGCATATTTCAAGTGACCATAGCAAAAAAAAGTGTGCAATGCATCATATCATAACTGATATTATTCCAACGTGCTAATTGTACTTTATTTATTCCCATATTTTCATAGTGATATAACTTTACATAAGAACATTACATCAGATTTTATTTACCCCACTTTGCGGGTGCATGCTTTAAGCCAAACAAAAATCCATCCAAACTCTTCATATTTGTAGTGTCAGACTTAAACTGAAAAACATGTACTATGTATCATTAAAGGTATTATTTGAAAGTGCAGATTGAGTTTTATGAATGCCCATATCTCCATTGTGATATTCCTATAAATAATGAAATTATGCAAGTGTTTTTTTTCCACATATTTGTTTTCGGCCATTTTGGTTTTCCACACAAAAAAAGATAATTCTTTATTAAATTTAAGAGCACAAGTAGGAAGGATTCCTTTCTTACTTCTCTATCTGTCCTAAATATCCATGGAAACCATCCAAGAAAGATGACAAACTGACACCAGTGCTGTGTATTATTCCATACAGAACTGCCAATAGTGTCACGTTATTTATGGCTAATAGGGTGTTGAAATGTGCGTTATCAGTGGATAAATCTCAAGTTGATTATGGCAGACACAGTATGGTATCAGATAAGTGATTATCCCTCCCCCAATTAAATTAACTTTGCACCATAAGCATTAAACATTCATCTTTATTCTCATTTTCAATCTTCCTTTGTGTAAATCAGAATAAATTGTTATAAATGAGTAAATATAATTTTGGGTTATCCTTTGGAGATAAAACCGTTGAAGAAAGCTTTTAAAAAAGTGCTGAACAGCGTTATAAGTTGAGAAATGTATTAAATTGATAATTAAATATCTAATTTAATTTATAAATTTAGGTTTAATACACGGCTCATTTAATACTATAAATAAGAATTTAAGTATAATAAGGTGATCAACCAGTATTAATTATAAGTACATGTATTTTATTTTAATAAAGTGCTTGTTAACTTAATATAGAATAGATATATGTGGAAGGTAATTAATAAGGTGTCTTAGCTTAAATGATTACTATAATATTACTATTATGTTTTCTTTTTTTGAATTTTCAGATCACCAGAAAGCATCCAAACTGCGGTGACATATGCAGGCTGCCAAGGAGGTGTCCATCAACAAGAACAAAAACTTATTTAATATGCTGTTATTTAAAAAAAAAACTTGTTAAATGTGCTGTAATTAAATAAACTTGTTAAATGTGATGTTACTAAATGAACTTATTAAATGTTCTGTTATTAAATCAATTATTAAACAAACTATAAAATGCTTAGTTTTTTATTTGCATTCTGGGCATTCATACACAACTGACTCAGCATTGTCCTCCACCAATTCACTATCGCAATGTTCATCGTAATCGGTATTATCCCCTAGAGGTAAATCCAGATTTAAATCCTCGTCATCCCATGACACAAAATCCGTCTCAGACATAGTGATGACACAAAGAAAAACGACTAAATAACTGTATCGAGATGCTAAATATCGGACAATGGCATATTATACGGGTCTTAAAATTTATATACACAAACATTCAATTAGAGTCGACCAAGAATAGATGCCCTCCAAAATAAGAAAATATTGTTCAACAACAGCAACTTACAACAACAACCTTTATAAGCATATAAGCATAATACAATGCTTTTTTGCCGCAAAACAGAAAGTTAAGCAGTGTGTATACTAATATCAATACAATGATTTAATAAGAGAAGTTTACAAAAAGACAGTAATACATCAGTAATCAATATTATTATAACTTCAATTGTAACACGAGGAAATTGTAGAATTATTCACTTATACAAACATATTCAATGAAAAATCAAATAACATGGCTGGCTATAGTCTTGTAAGAGTTAACAATTATAACTGATTGTCTATATTATTTCGAATTTTATTAGCATTAAACATATATTAAGCGAGGTTTATAATGTCTTTTTTATTTGCTGACTGCATTAAAATGTCAAATTTATTTAATGTTGGCCACCTTTGAAAATATGGTTTTAAATGTTCTTTTCTAATTTCTCTATATAGAGGACAAACAAGTAAAAAATAGTATTCGTTTTCTATAACGTTTCCGTTGCACAGCTTATATTTTCTATTTTCGCTTAGAATGTTATTATACCGACCTCTTTCTATTTCCAGTGTATTTGACGATAATCGAAATCGTGTTAGTGATGTTCTGTATTTCTTATTTGTTATAAAATCAAGATATGGTTCTAACTCAAATGTGTTTTTAAATCTACAATAGCTCATGAGTCTAAGGGAATTATTTATCTCGCTATACCAGCTTTGCTTGAAGTTATCTAATAAACGCTGTTTAATTGTATTTTAGATGTATGCTTGATCTGTTTGATTTGTGATAGTTGTTTGATCCACCCATATGTTGCTTAACCCAAGCTCGTCAAGAGCGTTTTTTATGTGTGACGCCCAATTTCGATGGTTGTATGTGATGTTTTGTTGTGCATCATTGAATATCACAGAATATATTGTTTTTGTGGTACTGTTATCACTCGATCTAAGTATTTTTAACCAATATCTGAATATATGTAATTTGCGTGTTATTAATAGCGGGTATCGTCCTAATTCTCCATACATGCCGACTAGATTTGTGGATTTGTTTACTTTTAAGATTTTTCGAAGTAGTTTTGTATGTATTTTTTCGATTTCTTTACCTTCGCAAATCCCCACACTTCTGCTGAATAGTGTAGGGCCGGTGTGACTAGTTTATCAAATAGGTTTAATTGTTCGCGTGTTGAGAAAACGTATTGATTTATAATAGTGAATAGTCTATGTAGAGCTCTATTTCCGCGTTCTGCTAGTGTTTGGGCTGTTCTTTACCAATAACCATTCTTAAATAGTGTTATACCTAAGTATTTAAAGGATGTCACTATTTCTAATAATTCTCCGTAAAGGTAAAAGTTGTACATTGTATGGCGATTACTTTCTTCAAAGATCATGACCTTTGTTTTAGATGTATTTATTTTAAGTTGAGACGTTATGCAGTAGTTTTCAATGTCTTTCAACATTGATTGTAATGATGTTGGTGATGTCGAAAATAAAACTTGATCATCTGCGTATGATGACGAGAAAAACTTTATGTCGTTAATCGTTATAATTCCTTCGAGGTTTGAATTTATATTCTCTACAATATCATGGACGAACATTAAAAAAAGAATGCTTGAACACGGGTCTCCTTGTTTTACTCCTGTGTGGGATGTTATATGATCGGATATTTGTAATTTTATTTTTAACAGCTGCCTTAACAGAAGAGTAAATAGCTCGCAACGCGGATACTAGCTTGGTACTATTTTTTTGCGATATAAGTTTTTGCCATAATAGTGTGCGGTTTATGCTATCATAGCATTTAGCATAATCAATGAAGACGCAGCATAGTTTTTTCCCTGAATTTAGTACTTTATTTATTAGACTGTTAAGTATAAAAATACAATCTACTGTACTTTTGTTTTTTTTGATATCCGTATTGGAATTCAGATATTGATTTGTTCAAGTCGCACTATTTAGTTATTCGGTTTAATAATACTTGTGAATAAATCTTTGATATTATATTATTTAGGGTTATTCCGCGATAGTTTTCTGATTGATTTGGGTCACCACTTTTATAAATTGGTGTAATGTAACCTAGTCCCCAATCTTTCGGGTAATTTCCACTTTCAAATATGTTATTGAATATATGTACCAGATGTGGTTTTATGACAGTGTATGTAGCTTTGAATATTTCAGCTGGTATCTGATCTGGTCCGCTTGATTGACCGTTGTGTTGTGTTGATACGGCTTGTTGAATTTCATTTTCTGTGATCGGGGAGTCAAGCATGTCATCTGTTTCGCTGTTGCTAGTGTTGTCATGGATATTTTTAATGTTTTCATTGGACATGTTGTTCAAATCATGAGTATATAAATTATTGAAATGTTCATACATGTTGTTTATATTGATGCTGTCAGGAATATTCATATGTTGTTTATGACATTTTTTTATATTTTTCCAAAAATGTTAAGGCTGTGTTTTAGCTGTACTGCTTAACCGTGCCCCTTCTTTGACTCTATGGCGGAATTTTGCTTTTCGGCGTAAATCGTTATATTTTGTTCTGTGCTGAATAAAATTGTCTCTATTTTCAACAGTTTTACTTTTATTGAAAGCATTTTTTGCGTGTTTGAAATAGTTTTTTGCATTTTTACAGGTTGAATCGAACCATTCTGTTTTTTTATGTTGTCTGTTGTGCGGGTTTGTTTTAATTACTTTTCCGAATATACATGCACTGTTTTCCTGAAGATACTTAGTCAAAATACTTATTTTTTCATCTACTGTTTTATTTTCATCAAACACCGTATTTATGTTTTGGTTTGTTTCTTTTATTAACGTATTAAATTCATTAATTTTGGTTTCGTCAAACACGATTTTTTTTGGTTTCTGTTGTATTAGATTCATTCGTATTCAATGGTGTATTTTTGGTGTGATTTTTCATATTTAAACTAAAATAAAGAGCTGCATGGTCAGAAAATTCTGTCCAGTCTAGAACTTCAAATTCTTTAACAAAATTTTGATCGAGCGTTTCTTTTTGCATTAATAAATAATCCGTTACACTGAGGCCACGTGATGAACTGAAAGTGTAATTCCCATGCTTATCTTGTGCTAATCGACCATTGGCAATAACGTGACTGGTGGTTTTGCACATGGATATCAAAGCGCGACCTTGAATGTCAATCACGTGATCTTGATTCATGCGTTTAGGAAAACTCGTGGGCGTGAAGTATGAGTTGTTTGTATTTAAAGTGGTATCGTCATCTAAATGTTTGTCATATTCTAATATGTCTGATAAATTCCCAGTTCTTGAGTTTAAATCTCCAACAATGTATGTGTGGCCTAAATTACAATATTTTTCGATGCCTTTTTCTATTTCCTCAAAAAAATCAAAATCTTTGTCTTTCAATACTTTTGAAGTGATAGGTGGAATGTATGTACAACATAAGTATACATTTTTATCAAAATCAAACAGCGATTGATCTAATTTTAACCATACTATTCCATAAATATCTTTTTCTGCAACAGTTATCATATTTTTAAATGAGGTTTTAAAATAAATTGAAATACCTCCGGCTTGACGACCTTTTTTAATCCCATATGATTTATGTCCATAAATGTGTTCACTGAGATAGTTTTGAATTTCGATGTTAGTTGATTGCTTTTTGCTTGTCCAAGTTTCACTTAATATCACAAGGTCGTAATTGCCGATTATTTGTAGAAAATCACAGTCATTTATTTTTCTATTGAGTCCGTTCACATTCCACGAGATGATTTTGAGCTTCTCATTGTCCTACATATTAACTTCCCGGAAGTTCCCGTCCGCTCCTCTGGATAGTAGTTTCGGTCCCGCCCATTTTGTTGTTCTACCGGCTGCTCGTTCTCGGTCTACCAAGTGCTGTTTGTTGCGTCTTTTCTCTAGAGTCCCTCTCGTTTGCTGGATACCGATGCCTTGATTTAGCGCTTTCAGGTCCTGGCTTCGTTCAATGGCTGTTTTTCGTACGAGCTCTCGATCTTCGTAAAGATGGAATTTTGCTACAATAGGTCTTGTTTTGGATGGTTTACTCTGACCTATTCTGTGAACTCTGTCAAGGATGATATTTTTGTCGATGTGAAGAACTTCTTTAATGAGCTTTTTAATAATATCATCACAGTTTTCTTGGCTTGACGTTTCCGCAATACCATGAAACAGCAGATTTTCTCGTAAGCTATGGAATTCAAGTTTGTCGGTAGCTTCATCAATTTGGGAAATTTTCTTGTCATATGTGTGTACTGTATTTTCAATGTCCATAATTCTTTCTTGAAATTCTTTGATTTGGTTTTTCGATTCTGTTAACGTGCGCTTTGTCATTTCAAATTGTTCGTTAAAAAAAGTTAGACTGGTTTCAACGGAATCTACCTTTTTCTCGAGAAGTTAAACTCTATTGTTTAATTTGTTCATGCCTTCTTCGATTTTATCAATTTTTGATACTTGCGTTTTGATTTTTTTAATGTCCTCGATCATTTCGGATGCCCACATCGGAGGTACCTGACTGTTTTGAGTGAAAGTTCCGAATTGATTGCAGGGAGGGGATGCGATCCCAAACTGGGTTCCATATTGTGGTGCTCCCGGAAAATTCATATTCCAATTGAATTCAGGGATATAATGTTGCGAACTATTAACTGTACCAAATGTAAAGTGCGTTGGCGTAGTTGACCTGTTTACACGTTTCGCTTCGTCGTCGTTGTTGTCATTCGAATTTAAACCTGTTTGACAGGTTTTGATGTGCGGGAATCCCGTGCTCACTTGTTCGGTTTCAATGGGTGATATTGTTTTTCGTTTAGAACTTAAATTTTCTTTTTTACCTCCTTTTGAGTTTTTACTTTTCTTTGGAGACATTGAGCAAAAATGTTGCGCTTCATATTGGTCTAAATTTTACTCACTTCATTGCTTTAAATCCACTTGAATTTTAACATTTTGCCACAGCTACAAATTCCACGTCTACACACATGCGCATGCGCATCACATTGTTCACAACTTTATTCAAATTATAGCACAGCTAAATGGCTCCTCTGATAAGTAAAGTTAAAACAATGCAATTAAAATGAAAAACAAACATCGAATTAATACAACCTTTTATTAATTGTTTGTCATAAGATTCTGATCGCTCCTTTATTTAAATACTTTACCGTATTTCAAAGGCATCCTTTAAATACCGGTAATAATTGTTTTATTAAACTGGAGCCAGATGTAATTGCTAAATAAAACAATTCGGCGTGTGAATTATTTGAATTGACACATCAAAGTTGTGTGATAATATCGCATAAATTCTAATTTATATAATACGTAACAGTTTTTTTGTTTCTAATTACAATTAAATTACAATAAAAACTGGAACGCGAAAGCGTGTTTCAGAAATGTTGATAAGCGTGTTAACTCCCGTGGCAACCGATAAACAGATGCGTGCTTAGACTTATCTCGCTTATCTCGCCGAAACCCCGCGATGTCCGAGACTTGGACGATACTTCGCGAGCTGCCTATCTCTGTTATATACAACCCCATAGTGTAGTCATAAGTGTATTTAATCTTTGTAGGACAGCTTAACTTGTTCATAACACAAGTAATACTAAATGCAGTAAGCTAAATGAATACAAGAGCTATGGATTTATTAAAATTATGTAAAAGCTTCCTCCTTTGGACAATTTTTATCAGCGAGTTTAATTGCATTCAAGCAATAGTGAATGTGAGTTACGCAAACTACACGCGCGCAGAATTTAATCCCCCGAAAGAATGCAACCTACTACCGGAAATCGGCGACATCGGCGACCGTTTGGAGGCCATGTTAACAAAAGGAACTTATGAGCTAGTGAAGATTCATTTGGAAATTACGGGGGACGCGGGACCCTACAAACGCGTCACTCTTGGTCCAATGTTGCATCCGGGATCTTGGGTGCTCACCACCGGACCTAGCGGACTTGCGATGCTCCTACTAAAGGAGAACTCGGAGGAAATGTCGCTGGGCGCCCTAGGCTTTGGCGTGACGAAGATGAACATCACGATCCTGCAGAGCCCCGAACATTGCTTGTCACGTTTGACTGACCTCCAAGCAGAGAAAATCGTCCGAAAAGCGATCCTCACCGGCTTCGTGAACGGCTCAGTTGCGATCCACGAGGGTGCTGAAGTGTGCAGCCGGTATTTTTACGCCGCCAAACTGGTTTACAAATGCTGCCGCCTTTCCCATAAGAATTCATTGGACTGTTACAATCTTCAAGCGCCCGCGTGGCAGTCTATTTTAGTCGAATCCGTCGTGGTGGCAGTTTTGCTTTTTAGTTCGAAATTCATCCCGGCATCGTTTGCAAAAATTCAGTCGCAGTTTGTCAGCTACCGCGTCAATCCCCAATCGGGAGACAGACTGGCCATTCGCGTACTAAAGGTGGTAGGTAAAATGCCTAAACCCGATGGACGATTTGTCCGAATCGAGGATCCATCATTATTCGGCTTCCCTGATTTCCAGAAAAGGATCAACGAATTGAGGCCCAACATTCCGATGGAAATATTTGTGGAAAACGTGGTACTCAGTTTGAGTCCCAAAGAACTTTTACAATATGGCCAATCACCCGTTAGCGTATTATCGTTCCTCTGGCATTTCTTGTTTAGGTGTAAGCTACGGTCCGAAATACCGTCGCTTCAAAATTGCTGCGACACAAAAGTCTGCGGAAAGTGCAGCAAAAAAAGATGGTACGATATTCTTCGAGCGGTTATGTATATAATTGTCTTTGGATTGTTGTGGTTGCCGTGGATCATAAGGGTCTGTTTCTATTATAAACACGAATTGAAAAAAGTAGAGCAACTACAGCACGCTTTCGCTTTGAGAAATTTGACGTTACCATACACTGGAAGCCTCGTGAGCTATCTGACTCCAACTCATGCACTTTTTATCGTCATCTACGTGTTTCTTATTATAGCGACGCTTCTATGGGCCATATGTCTAGGCGTACAAAAAAAGACATTGAACTTAATCGTACAAAAATGCCTGTACGATATGCAAATGACGAACGCTCTTGAAGTATGCGGCGCTTTAGCAAACCTCGCAGTATGGCCACTAGAAAAATACGGCTTAGTTGGCTGTCTGATTCTCCCACTTTGGGCGCCACTTATTGCATTTGGTTTAATTGTACCCCTTATGCAAGTTTTTCCAATCGTACTACTTTCGCTACGGTTATTATTAAACTTTATTTTCTACCTGATCGTCACAATATTCCCTTGCATATATACAAAAATGCACCGCAATTCAAACGTCTTTACTGACCTTTTGTGTGCCATCATTGTTGAACATCGAAACCAAAATTCGAGAACGCACAATGCGATTTACACTGTAGCGCTCGCATCCACTCTGATGACCATATTCAGTTTAACTGTAATAGTAACTGAATGCATATTTTTTTTCGTCGAGGCCGCTGTCTACATGCTCATCGGTATCATTTTGAATCCTTCGGATACTATGAATTTTATTTCTTTGGTTTTCTGGATCACCGTATATTTGTATGAGTGCTTCACTCCGGCGCATTTGGCGTACTCTACGTTTTGCAAGACAATTCATTCGGAGATACGAGATAAGATCGATCAGAGTGAGATTAAAAGAGTTTTTCCAGATTCTCGTCAGGAACAGGAAAATAGGGCTTTTCCAGTTCGAAGTACTACAAAAAAGGAAAGTGCAGAGCGGATGAAACTAGTGTGTGGGACCGATGGAGTTCTGCAATGGTACGCACCAAGAGTCTGCCTCTTCCTGGACATGTATCACATCCCGTATATCCCCAAACGGATGTTATTCGAGATGGCTAAAATAGACCACTCCTCGTGTCCCAAAAAGCTCCATATCATCTACTTGAACTCTTTACTCGATTTCATTAAAATCGTTGTCTTCTTGTACTTCTATTTCGTCGTCATCAAAGCTTTCGGGCAAGCAGAGGACCTGTATTCCGGTATGCAGGCGATCGCTGTGTTCGCAATCGGCTTTGTACCTCTGGTTCTCCGGAAGTACCTGTCGAGCGCGCACGAACAACCTACGGTCGAGAAAAATATGGAATGGAAGAAAGCTTTACGGAAAGCAATAGAGGAATACAGACAGAATTGGGCGGTCTTAGAAATACAGATGGCCGAAGATCAAGAGGTGGCAACGGTTGCAAATGATAGCAGCAATGACAGTGCAACACTTGTGAACGACGCAAATCAAACCACAGTAATCGAAGCTGATGAATCGGATGGTCAAGCGATGTCACCAACTGATGAATTAATCCCACAGCCCCACTCATGGAAGGAGGTGAATGCTGATTATACAGATCTCTTGGTGGTGCAGACAATTAAAGACGGACGCACGTATTATGAATATTTTGTTCTTCATATGGAAACTCTGATAAACCATCAACATGCATTGATTGTTTAAAAAAAAATCTGTATTAAAAACGAGTGTATACTGTTTTTGCTTTAAGTGTTGGTAAAACTTAATGTGGACGCGAAGTACGGTCGTGCGGTTACGAATGTTTTATTTCTCATGATAGTGACATTGAAGAAAGTATAGAAACTAACGTGCACCACGAATCGGAAACAGTGTTTTAAGACGATTCAGTATTTAAAAAGATTGATTTGTAAAACGTGTGTGTTTGTGATTAAGATGCTTCTTGAGTATTCGTTTCATATGACATTTAAAGGGACATGTTCACAATGTGGAACAATTACACGACAATTGTCAAAACATGTAATAAATTCAAAAATAATGTATTGATTGTATTCAAACAACCAAAATATCCATATTGACTAAGAAAACTGATATAAATATATTATTTTATTGATTTATCATCAATCGAAATCCTTAAAATTATAAAGCGGTTGTAACGCATAGATAATTTAGCAAACACGTGTATTACCGACATAGCGTTTTAACTTCAATACAGGATTTAAAGACTGCGTGATATACTTGTACGGTGTTCTCTTTTACTTGTAGAGGTCCCGGGGTCGATTCTCAGACAGGCACATATAATTAGTTGACCATTTTCTTGGTAATTATAATTGTTTTAAACTTTTCCAAACCTTTTTTGTTAGTAAATTTATCTAATTATATTTTTCAAAAGTATGAAAATATATGAACAAGGCCCTTTAACAATTTAATAACAGTATGTTTTATTGAATACATTTTATTAGATTCATAATAATTATGTTTATTTCACGTTCTTGTTTAAACAAACATTTGTCAATTGTTGTGACTGATATAATATAAGGAGAGCCACCTTAACAATAGAGCTACTAAAACGTATGACAAACAACAACTAGGTTTTCGAGTTTCTTTATACTTTGTTTATGCCGATAATTTTGTGATTTTGTTATTGATTTTGTGCGTTAATTGTTTTATTTGGTATACAAATTTTGTATATAATACTTTATGTGATTAGTTAAACTTTGTAGCTTGAAAATAATAGTAAAATTGTAAATACTATTTATGTTATGGTTAAAAGATAACCTAGACACGTGTTAAATCATGTTCATCTAATTCAGATTATTTAAGTTATGCGGCTCAACTGAAGCAAGTGGAGGTAATGTCGCCGATATTGTTCTCTTTATTTGGTTTTACAACGTCAGATGATATTGAACGCATTCATTAAACATTTTGCAAACGATTGCTCTCGGTTAAAATAAATACACGTTATGCTGCTGGTTTATGGTGAATATAAAATATTGGTTTACAATTCTAAACAAAGACAATATTATAATGTAAATTGTTTACAAACAAGCTTTAAACGATTGTAATACAGGTTATACAAATTGGGTCACCCGTGTAATGAACTTGTTAAATAATTATGGATTTGGTTATGTATTTGAACATCCAAACGTTGTGAAAGTAAATGGTTTTGCTAGGGAGTTCAAATGTAGACTCGTTGACAATTTTAAACACAAGTGGTATGGTAAAATGAATAGCTCTCCTGTATTAGAAATGATTGAAGTTTTTAAAACATCTTTTGAATATGAATAATATTTAGATTAACTTCATAGACATCTGCGTTTATTATTGTAAGAATAAGAGTCTATGCACACCCGTTGAGAATCCAAACAGGCAGATATGCTCAGAATAACATTTTATCTGTGTATAAATTCCCCAAGTTATTAGTTTTATGTGATAGATACGTTGTTTCCAATGTATTCTCTATTCCTATAACTTCGTGCAGCCTTACAAGTTCGTGCATTACTTGATGACGTCGATAACTAAGCAACATTCGAACGCACGCGCCCGAAAACTGTTCACATTTGTAACTCAATAATTTCCGCAGCCGAAAAGACGTAAATCATGAGGAAAAAACAGGCAATAACACAAACATGTGATATGAACTTGGAATAATTACATATATTGTCCGTTTTTCTAACCTCGTTCCCATAGAAATCGCCTTAAAAATGGTGAAAATCTTAAAAATTCTTTCACCAGACGGACGCCGCCATGTTTGTCAATGTTTTGATCGAAAAATAGTGTAAGGGTGGTTTCCCTTGGACGCCGGTCTCGAATTTCTAGTGTGCTACCTGTTATGAATACTTTTTATTACAATACGATTAAAAATCAATTAACGTCGTTTTACAAACGACCAATGGTCCGTCAAGCAACTTTAGTTTTGATTATGCGCGACTGTTTTACTTTGAGATTCGATGTAAAACAGTTGCACATAATCAAAAGTAAAGTGCATTCACGGACCACTGGCCGTTGTTTCGCTATTTTCCGTTAATTAATACACTTTATCTAGACCTCTGATAACATTTAACACAGTTGATATTTCTTTTTTATGTTTACCTATGTTTTTTAAACCCTTCTGTTCAATACAGTTTAATCACGAAAGTCAGCTAAAACAACAAATATTTTTTAGAAATAAACACATATTCACAAAAACAGACATCAGTTATTATAAACACATGATAGGGCCTCGCTATGACGTCATCAAACTCAGTGCACGATCTTATAGGGTACTTCTCTGTGACGCAGCCTACGATGTACACGAATGTTTAAAGGTACGTAACTCCGTTATTTTAGATAAAAAGCAAACTATTTCACTCGTTATTGGTTAAACAAAGGATAAATCTAAAAGCATATATCACATAAAGGTATTGTTTACTGACTTTTCATTAAAATAAATGCGTTTGAAGTTTAAGGTGCACGAACTTGTAGGTGTAGAGGCTATATTAATATATTTAAGTAGCTTTAGTTGTAAGAAATACGATCCTAAATAATACTGTTTTATATATTTCACTACCCCCTCAATAGAACTTAAGTGTTCTTACTATAGATTGTGTTGATTTGTATTTGTATGCTTAATTGACTTTTATGTTATATAATGGTATGTTATTATTCGCATTCACGTGACAAAAAAAACATTGTGTATATTTAGAATGAAGACGATGTACTATTGCATAAGTCTGAATTAACTGTCTGTATGTCCGTCAATAATTAAAATAGTACACATAAATAATAGCTAAGGCTTTTATGAATAAAGAACAACCTTTCTTTGATTTAGTCACTAAACATCGGACAAACAAATATCACGGAAAGACTACTTCTTCCCGCGTGCAGTAAAAACCTTCATTTTTATTAATAATTGCTATTTTCATGTTAGACTTAGCTTTATTTATTTAAACATCATCGGTATAAAAGTATTTATATTTCACGCCGGTAATGCGGATACTTCGATGGCACTTCAATAACAGAGAAAAAGAAAAGCCACGCGCGAAATATAAGTTCCTAAGTTTCTTTTAAATTAATATCCTTAAAATTACTTTTTGAGACACTGTTCATGGTGTAGTTGATAAATGGTATATCTGTTTGTATTGTGAAGAAAAGAATTCATATGTGGTATGCATGCTGTTGTAGACACTTTGATTCTCGTTAAAGGGCACCTCGCATAACGGGGACTCAACAAATTGGGCACTCTGATATCCTTGCTTTTTTTACTTGACTCGAAATGCGTTTATTTATATTGTAACTTTTCTTACCAAGGCGTTTGCTATTCAAGCACATAAAGTTATTACTGTGCTTGAAATACGAAAATTTTGACAGTATTTAATAAAATATGAACGAAGATAGAGAATGTTTGAATAGGTGTTATGTAAGATGCTGTAGATACACTGATTCCCGTTAAAGGGCACGTCGGAAAACGTAGACTTTTACATATTTGGCACTCTGATATGCTGTAGACCGGCGAGAGTACCGGTGTAGTACCAAGAAGCAGACATCGAGAGGAATGTATACAAACTTCAACGTTACAATCGATATAAGAAAAATAATTTGAAACTTCACGCTCAAATGGTCATATTTTAATCCCCACGATGTATTGTCGTAATTGAATATGCCATGAAAAACTAAATCAATCTCATATTCCAAAGGGATGAGAAAAATGCGGAAAATTTTCGGTGATTTATTTTTTAATTTACGTCAGTACAGAAATTGTTCATTATTGCCTGCGTACTATACAAGTATTCAACAGTGATATTTTCCTTTCTGGTTAACTTACAATAGTGTGTTACATCTGTTAAAAAGTGTCAGGTTATCGGGAACAGACGTGCCATTGTGATTGACATGATCGGCTTAAGAAGTGTCCATGAAAATGTGGCATCCGACTCTTTAAACAATTGAATTTACTCAAATACGTCAGTAAAGTTCACATTAAGTATATATAGTAACATAAGTGGACATATTGATTTTTTAATTCGAATACACGTTCTTGATTTATTTCTTAGTATTTTTATTTTGTTTAAATATGGCCTGATCATCCTGTTCATTCTTATATCGATGTAATTGTATCGCTGTTCTCATAATATATTATAATCAACCGAAGAACTCGGCTTTCGCGCGTGGCTTTTGTTGTTCTCTGTTATCGAAGTGACATCCATTTTTAAAGTATCCTCATTACCGGCGTGATATTTATAGGCATTATTATTTTGTGATAAACCTTTTAAAAGGGTGGAGTTTATCCTCTTTACTATTGAATAAACTGTTCAATAAGTACGTTTTTAGCAAACGATTTTCAATTTAGAGTTAATGGTATACGCTACTCAAAAGTGAATATTAAAAAATGTGCTCATTTGTGTAAGTTTAGTTTATTTGTGAATTTATAAACCTTGTTACAACTTATAACCCTCCAATGAATTTTAAAACAAAACAAACATACTGTTTATTGTACTATATATAATAGTTTTCATTGAGAAACGTTGCTTGAAGATTAACAATATTCAAAGATCTCTCACTATCTATCAAAAATATTTTTGTCTCATCAATTCATTTATATTGACGTACATGTCATTGTTTTGAGTTTTGACTGGCGTGGTACTTAGACGTAATATTTTATTTTGTTTAATGGGTGGATTTTCATGTAACTTTCGCTTTCAAGTGCGGTACACACTTGTTTGAGGCATATTCAAGCATATATATGTTGATTTGTGTTAACATAAACATATAAGAAGTACACTGTGTTAAAAATACAGTGAAATGCCTTAAATTACGCCCACAAGATGTTAGCGCTAAGTATGTGAGAAAACGTTCGAATCAATGTTTAAGTCACCTTTGAGTTTATGACTTAAAACTTAACAGTACTATATTTCATACTGGGTCAACTACAAAAGAATAAAAAGACTCTTGACCTCTTATTAGAAAACTTTCTTCAAGACATTCGTATTAATACGGAATTCATCTTTACGACAGTTATTTCCAGTAAAACCTTCTAACACAGGTGTAAGCCGTGTTTGTCGTTTGAAAGTCAGGTACCAAAATGTGCTTACAGGAAAGTCAGTTTCAGAAAGGGCAGGTAAACCAATATAAATCGGCAATAACTTAATTATAAGAGATAAAAGCGCATCGGGAAAATAAAGTAATCGTGTTTATGTTATCCAATTTGTATTTGATTAAATCTGCATCATCAGAGTATTATACATAATGCAATTCAGCACTCAAGTTATCTTTCATATATATGTGCAATATTATATAGAAAAAATCTATGCATACTTTCATGTAAAATTATGTTAAGTAAGTATGTAAAATAGCTTCTTTGAAATGTTTTGTTTTTGAAATATGTGTTGTATATGAATGTTTTGATTACAACAATGTTTATATACACCCTTTAAGTATATGTACATGAACTGCTACATATAAAACATGTATTTATGTAATATGTAATACTATAATTGAAAATAAAGGTTTGCACTGTTAAACACAAACTTAAGTCAGACGGGGGTGAATGGATGTAGATGTAGAAATGATTTTATGATCATTTCCCACACAATTTATGTGGTGCGGAAAACACAGTTAGTAAACTTTAAATGTTGCAAGCAAATATCGGTAGTACACATTACGTGCTGATGTCAAGGAGAAAAGTATTGCCCATGAAACTGGTCTGTTTTTGGAAATATATATAGAAAAATACATATTTATGGGTTGAAATAATAGCTATGTTATATAGTGGGTTGAAACGAAACAAACCGGTAATATAGTGGGTGGATACAAACGCCTGTAACATATAATGGTTTGAAAAACAAACAATTATGTTATATAGGAGATTAAACAAAAACTTTGTAAAATCGTAGGTGTAAACAGTAATATAGTAGGTAGAAACAAACAACGGTGTCACACAGTTTTAATAAACGACATTGTAGCATGAGCCACGAAACAAGCAATGAGGGTTGGCAAGTTTCTTACCTCAAATATCAATACATTTATTGCATATACTGTGAAATATTTTCTAACTCTTTCTGTCTATTGATAATTTCTCTTTGACTGTGATAGGATAAATAGCCCTAAGCCCCCATAAAGACTAACACAATATAAAAACTAGAAATGGCGCGGCAGAGGCCGACGCCTATCCCCACGCCGCATAGATGTTATATTAAAGGCAATTGTGGGTGGGCAAGGCCTATGTTTGTGGGGCCCCGGGGTGGGTAATGTGGACATGGATGGTCGAGATAGACCGTGTTGTCATAAGAGATGTTCAGTATTTATTTGAAGTCAATCGGTAAATAAATGAAGAAGTTATGTTAAAACAAAATTATGTGTGGGCGAGGTCTTTGTGGGCGGGGCGCCCCAGGGTTGGTAATGGGGCCATGCATAGTTGAGATTGACCGTATTGACACAATAGTGCACTGTCGCACATATGCTCATAACTACCATATGTTTAAGTTTCTAGGTTTTAGTGCTAATAGTGTAGGAGGAGATAGTGGCCAGGACGGACGGACGGACAGACGGCGTAGATAACCACATAATCCCCCGGTCCAATTCGGAGCGAGGGGATAATCAATGACAAATAAACATCAAAGTACTGACAGTACTTACGTGACGATGCTTTTGAAGAGGATATATATAAAAGCATCAATTTAAGTTTATCTACATCACCACAATTGTGTATGTGGGTACGAACATGTTGGGTACGAACAAATTATGCCAAAAAAAATCGGTACGAACAAAAATTTGGGTACGAAATAAAATGGGTACGAAAAACAAATTGGTTACGAAAAAAAAATTGGTACGAACAATTTTGGGTACGAAAAAAAATTGGGGTACGGGGAAGTAGTACCCGTGGACCTCTCGATAAATTTGAAAGTGGGAACCAAGCTGCCTTTACCTTTATCAATGTCCCTGGGGTGGGTAATGTGGACATGGGTGGTCGAGATAGACCGTGTTGTCATAAGAGATGTTCAGTATTAATTTGAAGTAAATTGGCGAATAAATGAAGAAGTTATGTTAAAACAAAATTTCGGGTGGGCGTGGTCTTTGTTGGCGGGGCGCCCCAGGGTTGATAATGGGGCCATGTTAAGTTCAGATTGACCTTATTGTCATAAGAGATGTTCAGTATCAATTTGAAGTAATGTAGAAATGATGAAGTTAATGTAAAATAACCTAAACAAAATGGGTGAAAATCTCTTACCCGACCGCACCCCAACCCCCATTGGCTAATATCTTCTCCTACATTATTAGCACTAGAACCTTAAAACTTACACACATGGTGGTTATGAGCATATGTGCGACGGTGCACTATTTGGAATTTTGATCTGACCCCTGGGTCAAAAGTTACGCAGCATGTTGTCAGTAAAATGAGTGAAAATGTCTGACCCGGCCCCACCCAACCCCCATAACTTTTGACCCAGGGGTCAGATCAAAATTCCAAATAGTGCACCGTCGCACATATGCTCATAGCTACCATGTGTGTAAGTTTCAAGGTTCTAGTGCTAATAGTGTAGGCGGAGATAGTGGCCAGGACGGACGAACGGACAGACGGCGGAGATAACCACAATATCCCCACGCTTTTAAGGGGTGTTGCTGATTTTTTTCCATCTAATAACTTTTGCTCAAAATTTATATTCAAGTACTACATACAAATACTATATGAAAAATGAAATAAAAACATAGGGTCACCGGCCTTGTTTTGATTTTATTCACCATTATATAACATGTACTTTTTCATTAAAACTGAAAAATCTCTAATTGCATAAAAATGATTAATAACCTATGAAATTGGCAACATATTGATATTATATAAGCTAATATATATCATATACCATTTAATTAAACCACAAACTACCAAAAAATGGAGAACACAAGTTAAATTT
>VMBQ01010752.1:0-24967 GCA_007657795.1 Dreissena rostriformis | reverse complement strand
ATATTTTGTGATGAAATATTTATAGGGAGAAACTTTGTTGCGTTTTCTTTTTGTAACACAGACGGAATGATCTTTAAAAATTCGTGAAGTAAACTTCCTTAGACGATTTCTATGTCATCTATTTATAGAATGGTATTCTAATGGAACATTGAAATTAATTGCTAAGTGACTTCCTTTCCACCAAGACTAGTACTTGAGTTATGTATAAGACGGAAGAAAAAGAAAATATCGCTTAAACTCGAAGTCGACATCAATATCGAAGCTTTCATTTGTAACTAAATTCTGGCAAGTGTTATTTTCCTTATAAAATCTGTTGGATTAATAGACATTGACATATTTAAGGTGAGTTTTATTTTATAAATACAATTTAGTTTTATAAATGTGCGAACTACACATGTGAATCTGGGACAATATTTAACGCACTTAAGTGGTCAATAACAATTAAAATTCAAACTCAGCTAGACATTATGTTCGGTAAAGTTAACATTATGTTAAGTTTACATTTTGTTGGGTTAAGGTAACATATATACTATATTGGATCAAGTTGACACTATATTGCGTTTACTTTCCTAAACCTTATACCAACATGACTCAACAGAATAAATAGTGGACGGAAACATAATGTCAACTTAACCCAACGTTAAGCAAACTTGACCCAACACAATGTCAACTTAACCCAAAATAATGTCAACTTAACCCAACACAATTTCAACTAAACCAAACATAATGTTACCTTAACCCAACATAATGTGAACCGAAAATAATGTCAACTTAACCCGACATAATGTTAACTTAACCTTTCTCTTAATACAGATTCAAACAGTTCATCATTCGTTCCCAATGCTTCAGCAACACACCACTTAAGTTGTGTGCATTACATTATTCAAAGTCTGCTGCAAAAAAAAGATGTTCTTTACAAAGGTCTACGGGATTTTGATATAATCTGCTTTACAGAAACATGGTTAACTTATTGTTTGAGGGAAATATTTCAATCCATATGTATTCTACGTTATTTAATTCAAGATCATGTCTACGTTTGAAAGAAATATTTTCATTTACCTATATGGTAACGCCACCGATTGAGTCGAGTAGGCGATCCTTGCAAATAGGCTGGTGGAAGCCGTCGAAGAGGCGATCATTAGATGGGATAGAAGTTGAAAATTTCTTTCAAATGTAGACATGATCTTGAATTAAATAACGTAGAATGCACATTGATTGAAGTCTTAACCTCAAATAATAAGTCCATTCTCTTTGGCGTTTTTGTATAGACCGCCTAGAGAGGATAGGTTATACATGAATTCCAGCGAAAATTCAATTGTATACCAAAGAAACACGAATAAATGATATAATTATTACAGGTGATTTTACTATAAATAATCTAGCCGAACTATCGGCGTGAACAATTAACGAATTATGTCTTTAAGACATATCTGGCGCAACGACATTGGGGATTATTTAACATTACGACAATGCATGACAGGTACTCAATGGGATCTACTAAACTTCGAAAATTTTGATATTTACGCTGAAAATATTTAACAAAACAATATTACAAATTGCAAGCAAGTGTATTCTTAACACAGATGTTTGTATACGCCCACATGATCTTCTATGGATAAACAATTACATAAAGAAAAAAATCGGAAACGAAACCGTCTTAACCAAAAAGCCAAACAATCGAATACTGATATGCACTGGTAAAATTTCCGTCGTGTCAGAAATGGGGTTGTATTACTTAAACGTCATTAAAAAAAAACGAATTTTTTAGCAATGATGCGAATAAAATTAAGTCTTCTAAACTTTGCGATTAAGACTTGTGGACAAATCTCCGGGAATTTATTCCAGCTATCATAAACAACTCAATTCCTCCATTTTACGCTGATAAAACAAGTACCTTGTCCGGTTATTCGACTGTTCACCAACTTACTTATATTAATAATACATTGTGTAGAGCCCTAGAACATGGCCTATAGGTCATCTTTGTATTTTTGATATAAGTAAAACTATCTATCTAATCGTAAACAAACAGTAATCTCACCAGGCGCGAATTCCAATCCTTTTGAAATTCTTACCGGTGTCCCTCACGACCCTATGACACTCATGTTTCTAGTGTATATTAATGATATTATTGCTGACATACAAACAAAAATCCTTTTGTTTGCAGATGATACCAATCTGTTCATGGTCGTAAATTCATTAAACGAAACTGCAGCCGTATTTCAATCATATATAAACAATATCTCTAGGTGGGCGGATAAATGTTTAGTTACCTTTCACCCCTCAAAGTCAGAATCGATGCTAATATCCCGAAAAATAAAAAAACTAACCATCTCATCCGTCATTGGCTATGCACAATGTTAATATACCCATTGTTAACGTCCAAAAACATTTTGGTGTATTTATGTCCAATGACTGTACTTGGCATGCACAAATATCGTATATAAAAGGGAAAGCATGGAAAAGAGTCCTTATAATGAGTCGATTAAAAACCATTCTTGACAGACAAAAGCTCGAGAAAATATACTTTTCGTTTATAAGACCAATTCGTGAATATTCAGACACTATGTTTGATAATCGTACGCAATATGCAAAAGGTAAACTTGACGAAATCCATACTGACGCTGCATGAATAGCATCTAGATGCACACGTTTATTCTCATTAGAAGACCTTTATAATGAACTAGGATGGATAACCATCAGTAAACGGAGGCGCAAACATAAACTAATATTAATGTTTAAAATGAATTCCACCAATGTCCCAAACTACATACAATCTCTCTTGCCCCCAACAGTTGGTTCACGTAGCAATTACTCTCTAAGAAATTCATCACATCTACAAACAATTCAAGCCCGACCATCACTCTATTCAAGTTATTTCTAACCATCTACTGTATTATAATGGAATCATCTTTCTGCAACAACAACAATGCTGAAACACTCCATTCCTTCAAATGCCTGATTAAAATAGATCGACCGATTCCAAATCCTTCATTTTCATGTGGCGAAAGACGCTATCATTGGTACATACGTGCTTAAGAACAAAGTGTAGCGCCTTAAATGAGCATCACTTCAGACGCAACACAATAACATCTCCTTCGTCTCTGTGGACTTCATGAAACTATGTCACATTACTTCCTTGAATGCATCCAGTATGTACATTTTCACGGCGAACGTATTAAGACAATATCCATTTATTCTGTCGCCTGTATTGAAACTATTCTATATGGAGATGAAACTCGTGACTACTTAACCAAAAATAAAATAGCTGATGCAGTTTATACATTCATTATTAATAGTAAGCGATTTGATAAGTAAATATGCTAAAGAACGACTCACAAACTTCATTTTTTCTTTCACTTCCCAAGTCTTCCAAAACGCCTTGTTTTTATTTGCTTTCCAAACCTCTTTGTCTTCATCTCTTTAACTGTTTCAAAATGTCAACCTATTACCTGTACTAAAAAAATTAAACTCTATAATTGGGGCTTTTCCTTTTTGCCATACTTTTCATTTTTCCTAATATATCAAATAATGTCCAAATACATGCAACTCTTTATATACCAAGGGAGAAGAACCATATAATAATTTGTATTTTGTTCTCATCCCTTTCGAACATGAATATATAATTGATGTTGTATGATATAATCTATGTGTAAATAATGTTTTTTTTTTTTTATTTAAATAAATATGTTTAAACTAACCTAACCCAACAGTATGCCAAGTTTACCAAACATAATATCAACTTACCAAATACTAAAATATAACGTTCTCTCAACGAAAGAAGGTTTTGGCGTTCCATATAGTAACTTCCTTTTCTCTAATTTCAGTTGATGATGCATCACCTGATGTGCATGTTAGTCGTCGCGCTGCTGCTGAGTCAAATGTCCCACGGGAATTCAGCCGGACTCTGTGGAAGACGACGTTGTCCGCCTGGTTTCCGGTGCGTCCGCTATGGCAGCGCATATAGATGTCATGGTGGACAACAGTTCATGCATCCGGGAAGTACGGGAAATACGGGAAATACGGGAAATACGGGAAATACTGGCGATACGGGAAATACGGAAGGTGCTGGGGTGTAATCAGTGGTGTGAATTTTTAATTGCGTTTCTATCGGATGCCCGGTATATCAGCTACGTCAACAACTAAACTTTGTTTGGACTTTTACAATGTGTCTAGTGTTAAATTCGATAGAAAATAAAATAGTTTTAAATGCACTTTTATAAATGAACTTTTAATACTAGCATAAACTAAAATGCACAGAGTTTGAGAAAAAAATATGACACATTACTTATTTTTATACATAATGTATTAAACCAAATTTAAAACAATATTTTGCATCAGTTTGTTTAATACATATTCTTCTTCTTCGTCTTCGACGCCATATCTTCTTGCTATTGAACGTCGACGTGGGCTCTCGATGCTTTGACGATAAACGCCATCGATCTCTGTCTTGGACCTTCTATGTAAGGAATCGCTGACCCTCATCGTATCTTGAGAATGCTTCAGACACTCACGTTGATTTTAGGCGTTCCTTCTTGGCTTTCCCGTCCACTCTTCCGTGTAGTGTAATGTTTGCGATCCTGGTCTTGTCCATCCGGAGTACATGACCATATTATGTTTTAAGAAAAGGCTTGGAAACAGTGATAGACTTAATGTAGATTAGTTGATAAAAAAACTGCCACCCACTAATTGAATCAGAAAGGTCTACTGGAGCAAGCTTGAGTAATAAATATGTAATAATATAATAATATAATAAAGAAAGAAACGTCCATGTCATTATTTTACTTACGTGTCCAATAATAAGCGTATTGGAGGTTTGACCTAATGTATTTGTTCCCCTGTTACGTTGTACATTAAATATTTAATATGACAATGATTGGCAGCCCAGTGTATTCAGGTGTTTTATTTATAGTTATTAACACTAATAACGATTTAGACGTTAATCCTAGCGGTGGAAGATGTGTGTATACATCGATATTCAGTGCGTCAAGTTCATAAAAAGACTACATGTAAGAAATGGCTTAACACTTGGCAGTATTTCATAGTATTAAGTGTTGCGTCATTTTTGGTATTTTTGTGCCCAATAAGAGATATTCTTGAAAATGTGCCTGCAAATATTACAAACAAATTATATGTGAAAAATGAAGTAAACGAATAGAATCACCGGCCTTGTTTTAATTGTATATGCACTTTTGCATTAAAACTGCCAAATGTCTCTCGTGTCTAATGTGTCGCATAGTCGGTGAAACAAAATGTACACAACTCTATGAAGTGTTCATTGATATCTATTTGTGCTGTTTAATCTCCAACATAAACGCTCTCCAAGTCCAAAAAATATTATAATCAACAAGATACATGCGCGACCCTAAACGGGCCTCGCCCACGACAACAAGAAATTGTGAAACCTATCTGCATGGTTTTCTAGCGTGTACTGACATACTGATTTAATAAAAACAGTGACTGGTAAAATACCCATAATACACTTGACGGTAGTATGTAAGAACAATAGAGTTCAGCTAATTAACGAAGCAGTGTAATTAATAAGTGAAATTTTAGCCTATCGGATTGATAATACATCGGAAAGTCGTATGGCTAAATTAATTAATAACTTGTAATACAGTTTGTAAATAAATTATTTTCTCAAATGCTAACTAGATGAGGTTATAACGTCACACATGTCAATATAAAAATAAGTTGAAAGTGGCAAATGTTCGGTAGTTTGTTTATATTGAATGGAAACACAATACTATTCATTTTATTACGTAAATGTTAAGAAAGCATGTTTTATAAATTCTCTCCGACTGATAAAACCGTTCAAAATCTTGCTATTTAAGCCAAATATTTGAGATTTTAAAAGTTCTTAATAGTAGAACTTTTCCGAACTTCATAAATGAACTTCTATTTTTGCTTTGATATTAAAAGCGATTGAAAAATATAGGTCACCATGTTTTCTAGGAAAACAAATTCAGCACTAAACACAATTCATATTTTACAAACAAAACACCGCCGTCTTAAATACAACATATCGGGAATTTATTCACACAGTTTGACTCAATATCATAGTTTTTGACGGTAGTATAACATGTAACAAAAAATAAAATAAAACGACACTATTAAAATTTAATAACAACTACATTTACAAATTCACTCCCGACTTTCCTACAAATCCGAAATAGTGTGTCTAACGTTAAGTGTTCGAGGCAAATTACAATCTCCCATTGTTGTTTTGTTTTCAGTGTAGTTGTGTATATCCGTATACATTTCTAGTGGAAAAGATGATACTAAACATGATAGATTATATTTTTCGAATTGAATCCACTTTTTTTCGAAATAAATTTTTACATGCGAAAACATTCCGGTAGTCACCGTAAACAAGTAGTTAAACATCACATTATCCGCATCATAGATATAGGTTACGCATGCGCAAATAAATTCCATCTTTGTTCCATACAAACTATGAAATGCTTGATGTCAATGTCGATCATGACCAAGCTGAAGTCCAATATATCACTATACACGGTTAGACAGACAAAGACATACACTTTTCAAAGAAAACCACTGCTTCTGAACAAAATCTGACGAAATTATTTAGCATGAGGACACATTCTGTGACGCAACATAATGTAAAGTGTGTGAATATACGATGTATGTTCAAATAGCAATCTGTCTGTTACTTATCACTATTTTAGAAAGTCGGCTTGTTATTTAAACGCCCTTATATTTTTAGTTTGTGGTTTTACTTGTGTTGAAAATTAGGCCGAGTGGAGAATACACCACAAACGCCCGCCCGCAAATTGGCCGGACCGAGGTAATGTCCGCTTCAATAACTACACCACTCGATACCGGGAAGGACTAGACCTTGTACTCTCTGAGGCGAACGGGTATGAGCAAACACGCGTATAAATCTACGGCATCTTCAAGATGCTCTCACGATATATTTAGGATCAAACATTACTTCCTTAGTTCTGTTTAAGTGTTAAGAATGTGGGAATGTTACAAATATTGTATTTCTTTCCCGACAACCAGCGGATATGTTATACACGATCATTCTTGGCCAAAAATGTATTATTCCGAATATGGATTTATTGACTCCTGAACAATAATCGGGATATAGTGTGTTTGTGCCATCCGCTTCCAAAAAATTGAAACCTTATCTTATCAAACCAAGTTTAAACATAAACAATTATTTATCTGTATAATGATTGTAATCAATAAGAGGGAAAAAATCCACAACCCAAGTTCTAAATCGTTTTAATAACCTCTCGTCAGTAAGGTTAGACTCGTATGTTAAAAGCATTTCTCGCATTTTAAAGTTTGCGTTTGTAAATATCAAGTCAACTGGTTTACGAACTGTCACATAGTAACGAGAGTTTATAGAAAAAGGGTCTCCATCGACTTTATAATGTTGTGACATCTTGATTTTTCAGGTAGGGTTGGTCGTACAGGCGCCGGTAAGTCCTCCCTCACGGTGGCACTCTTTCGGCTGATCGAGGCGGTTAGCGGCAGCATCGTCATTGACAACCACAGGATCTCCGACATGGGACTGCACGACCTCAGGTCCAATCTAACCATTCTACCACAGGTAAAGGTTTCATAAAAGTACTTACCCGTAATAGTGCTTTTCATATGATGCTAGTCCTTATTCGATCGAAAAACCTTGAAAACCAAACCGTTGTTGACGCACTCGAGGACTTTACTGCCGATCGACGCAAATACTGTACTGAGAGCAACATAAAGTGCATGGAAGTTGTATTTTTTTACCATCATTAATGGGAGATACTTTTGTTTCAGAGTTTTTTCAAAAGTCGTTGTGAAATATGTCTCATTCATTTTACTATTGATGTCTATTTATGCCACGTTGTACAGACGAACACAGCACTCGCTAGATTGTAAACGAGATTAACAACTCCAGTTTTGTTTGACACCATTCAATTTAAGACTGGTATATTGTAAATTCTAACATGATCGTCGCTCAGTTTTTATAACACAAAGAATAAATACATGCTTATAAAACAACGTAAAAATACAATCCCGATTCTGAGCGACGCATAGTATAATCTTATTCGCCAAACATTTGTTTCCATTTAACTATGCATCAAAAGTGCAAAACTATTTCGTTTCTTTATTTTTTTTTATCAGCAAATAATATTTCATAATAATTTCAGAATTCCAGAACCCAGTTCTATTCTCAGACACATAACGTATGAAATTGGACCCGTTTGATGAGTACTCAGACGACCAAATCTTGACGGCTCTAGAACACTCGCATTTAAAGACGTTTGTTTCCGGTCTGGACGATGGACTACTTTATGAGTGTGGGGAGGGTGGACAAAACCTCAGGTTAGAAGGTTATAATGAATTATAGGTGTTTTATTTCAGCTATTTTATGCTATTTAAATAACGATGGGAAAATGAACGAAGACCTTTGAGCGATACAATGACTTACTTTACATTTATGGTTAATGCAATTACAGTTTGATTGTTATACTATATATTTTAAAGTGTGAATATAAAATGTATATATGTTACGACTCGCCTGTTAGAGTAATACTTGAAAATTTAAGTGCAATTTACGCTCAAACATATAGCCTAGGAAAGCACTCACATTTTATGTTGTCAAACTTCACTTTTCCATCTGACACATTTTATATTTCCATACATGTAGTGTGGGTCAGAGGCTGCGTGTGTGTCTGGCCAGGACACTTTGCAGAAAAACCAAGATCCTGGTATTGGATGAGGCAACAGCAGCGGTTGACATGGAAACGGATGATCTCATTCAGAAAACCATCCGCAAGGTGTTCAAAGGCTGCACGATCCTAACGATCGCTCACAGACTTAACACTATTATGGATTATGACAGGTGAGTTGCCTCTGGTATGGATTGGCCAAACCTTTATCTGGTCCCTAAAATTGGGAAAGGGCGCCTGTAAATTGTTTTAAATCCCGAAATGACAGTTTCACGGCGATGCCCCCAGTATTGTGTAATTGTGTTTCTGATTAGAAAAGACTTCGACTGTTTTCAGTTTCACCTCGTCTATATGTGAAATGGTTTATACATTAGCCTTTTGAAAAAGACACCTTTAAATTTTAGCTAGGAATTCTAAGTACTAGGTTTGTAATTATGTATGTTTGTATGTGTCAACCATAATACAATTTATCAACACAACATAATACTCAGTAGGAGGCAGTGTTTGTTATGACTGAAAGGCGTATTTTGATGAAAAAGATTTTTGGCAAAATAAACAAAAATGTTATAGTCTAATATGATGTTTTTTTTCAATATATTGGCATTCTTTTTTCCCTTCAGGATCATAGTTTTGGATCAAGGTCTAATCAAGGAGTTCGATACACCCCACAACCTACTAGCCGATTCGTCTACAGTGTTTTACGGAATAGCAAAATCTGCATTTACCTTATATGAAAGAAGCGAATAATTTGTATGGGTTCCTGCATCATTGGACGTGTGTAATCTTCTCAACGTCTGTGATATTTTTACTACCGTATAGCATTATGTCGGTCAAAGTCAAGAAACACTTTGCCATTTTGATGTTCATAGATGTCCTGTCATCATGTTAGAGTAAATGTATCTAACAATTTTGCTCCAAACGCATACAGTACATGACCATTTTTAATATAAAGCGGACGTTTCACCACACGTTACTGTTTGGCAAGTTTAGCGCGTAAACAGCAACAGTGTTCAACCAATTAAGGTATTGCAACACGTGAAAGGGACATTGGTGTGAAAACGTCGCCATTCGCTGTATTCACTTTTGACGCATTGTACGGATCCCGGAATACTATATACATGTTTAAAGCAAATGATCACTAGTCAATTTGTGTTCTCTTTATTGTCTTGTATTTATAAAGTGTGTTCTGTAACCTATTACTGTTTTTGATATTCATAGCGTCTATATAGAAATATATTTATTTTAATTGCGCGTTGTATGGTATGCTTTTGAACTTTTGAGGTTTATGGAATCTTATAAGAAAATTAAGTAAGACCGTGTGTTTGTGTGCATGTCTATAGACACGAACTAGTCCAACAAAGCACTACTAAACTTTTCAACGCAAAGCATTCTAAACTGCATGCGTTGCCCCTTAAGATATGAAATTGTACGTACGTATTTTTTAAACCAATATTAAAACTTTCTCAAATTATGCGCCTGTTTCTACTAAAAAATTCTATAATACTATAATTTCAACTACATTATTTAGCTACATAGTACATGCGAACATTTTATGAGTTTGGTGGCTGAAGAAGTTCGCTAACACGCCAACATGAAAGAACGACGAACACACCGGCCATAACAACATAAATGGCGCCGACACGACCATTATGACATTTGTCGCCCTTTTGGTCGTTCTTCCGGGAATATTCGTCGGTCTTACGTGTTGGCGTGTTTGCTTCCTTCTCCAAACCCGCCATCATGGCAAAACGACATGGCATCAATCAGCAACCTTAAAAGAGACCATTTGGACAGTGATTTATTTGTTCTCAAACATATTATACTAGTATGCACTGATCAGGCAAAATCTTGTTGACAAAATACAATTCGAAATGACGTGAATACACTTCCGACGTTGCAATAACGGAACCCAATCTCACATCATATGCAAATGAACAAATGCAAGGGAAGTACATAAACACTTCTTTTATGATACTTAAAAACACATGTATACACACTATACTAAACTGACGTAATCTTATATTTATCAAAAAGTTCGAGCTACCCTTTACCACCGTTCGTCGGCGTTATGATATGGTTAACATATTCAACTCCATATCTATGTTTCTAAAACGAGTATTCAATTGAAACAAAACAACGTATTCGGGGTCAAAGTATGAGGTCACTTACCAAGGCCCAAATTTACCTACAAGTTAGCGTTTGTGGCTTCACATATACCGATTGGACGATAATGAAGATGATGATGATAATGATCTTGAAGATTATGTTGATGACATTAATGAGGATGCTTTGGATTATAATACTGTTTATGATCATTAAAATGAGGATAATGATGACGGATTTGCTTTTAAGGAAAATTATGATGATGATGCGTTCAATGACCTGTTTCTGAGATTTTGGTTCAAACGGGGTGCATGGAAAAAATTGAGTTATTCACATTTTCAGAAGCCTTCATGTATGTCGAACACTGACTTTTTGAGATTTGTGCAATATGTTTTCAATTTAAGGTTAAACGGCCTATTTAGAAATGCCTATTAAAACACAAAAATAAAAAAGGTATTTATCTTCATGTCAATACAATAAGAAATACATTTTAAATAAATATACGAGTGCAAGAATAAATCAATAACATATGGTTTTATGATAATGATATAGTTAAGACAACTTAAGAATTAGAAATCATCATCAATAGTATACAATGTCTACTGGCTACCATGGAAACAGCATGCATAATTCAAATTATTGAAAGTCTGTGTATTCAAAGACACGTTTATTTATTTTTAAGTCACTGATATAAGAAAGAAAAAAATAATTTCTTCTATACCTTATGCAGATACAAAGTCAAAGTGTCTTATCTTATAAGATATAAACTCTTGTGTTAATTTGCACTAACTTAGTTTGACCTAAATTTTGATCAGTTAGATAACTTACAATAACCAAATTTTGAAAAAATAATGACATTGTAAAATATGTCTTAAAAACTTTACCAAAATATTTCAAAGTTTACATCGTCTGTTTAAAAAAATCAATAAATCAATAAATATCAATGTTTTAGTTTGACTGTTACCATCGAAGCCAATGTCCATACACACAATAATTTATGTAAAAGATGTGAAAATAACATAATATGTTTATTAAACCTTGCACACAATACTACAAATTATTATATAAAATGGCACTTTCGATCTCTAAGCAATTCAAACATAATTATAATTATATGAAAATAGCAATTTATAAATAGTTTAAAACAGATCCCATCAATTATGATATCTAGGTACATACATAGACAAACATAATTTTCTCTGTTTTGTTCAATGTTCATTTAATAGTTCAATTTATGTTAAATTGTTATCATTATACCTATTTAACTACAACGAATTCAGGAATGATCAATGTTAAAGAGTTCTTTACATGAAAATGTTTAGAACTTCGTGGTTACCATAGTTACCATTTTAAACATATTCCATACATCTGTAGTCTTGAGGCAGTTTACTCTTAATAGCACACACTGTAAGACTGCACATGATCTTTAAAAGGTTACAGGAACTAGCTGTAACATGAATAGTAATAAGTAACATATTGTTGGCATTGTTACATCTGCAAGTGGGATATAACGCAATAATTCATTTTAATTATGTTTATATCACTGGAATTGAGCAGAGGGGCTAAGTGTATCAAGTTGGTGTGGTATACTGTCAGTAATTTAAACTTCTTCTCATGAACGTCACATATTCCTTGAAATCTTCAGCACAGTGACACTTACTCGCTTTTAATCTTCCAGATCTCTTGTTTGATGTTGTTCTGTGTTTTAACAAAAATAAGATGTAATTAATATTCATGAAGTAAAACAAATCGAGGTCATTATACCTCTGCTTTTGTTTTAAACAAGGTAGAAATACAGCAAAATGTATACAAAGGGTGTTATTTTATCAGTATATGTGTTATGATAGGATAACATCAAATGTGCAACAGTTAAAACACAGCTTTCTATGTTCAAAAAAATAAAATAGAACATCTCTTCTATTCAATTAACACAATTAGTTAAGGCTGGTGTAAAAAGTATACAGTATTTAAATGATACTGCAATGTATATACAGAATGTCAATGTATTTTATTGAAAAAAAATATTTGTTTGAAGGATTTGCATGCATCTTAAATGGATGAAATTGAAATGACCAACATAAAAATTGTTACACACCTTAAGTGACTTTAAAGGGCGTTTCAGAAAATCTGTAAACGTGCAGAACTTCAGGTGTTGAGTAGTTTTTTATTTTGTTGTTTACCAGTTCATCAGGGGTGGGACTTTGGCCACGGCTCTATGAGGTCTTCAAGTCCAAGGTATCCCAATAATTGACCAAGTTTAATACATGGCGTGTTTCAGTCAACTTCTGGAAAATGACAGACAACAATCATTCAGGCCCAAAACAAACTATATAGCATATTATACTAAATAACTTGTGTCATCAATACTGATTTTCAATGAAATCTTATTTCATTTATGTGTCACTTCCTGGACAAGAATTATTTCTATTTGTACATAGTAACTTCGAGTATGATAATGTCCTGTCCTTACGTCCAATAGACTGTATGTGATCTATTGTCAACATAAAATTAGCATTTCACTTTCACTTTTTATACAGTGACAGATAATTTATGGATATGATTTTCTAATCTTAAACAATGTGATTTTAGTGGAGAAACAGTTCTGTTGGAAAGAGCTATTATTATCAGATGGAATTACTAACTCAATCATAATAAAACAATGCCGAACTTTGTCATGTATTAAATTAAAATGTAAACACAAATATCACAGGAATGAAAAAGGTCACGGTCGCCGTTTGTACTTTCGTTTTCAGATATAACTACAATGTTGATTTTTGTCAATGTGTGGGACATATGACCATTAAAAGTATTATAGCTGATTTAAAGAATAACACCAATCTTGTTCAAAGACATGATAAATCCAAAAACTATTATCATAATCGAGCTAAAATCGGTATCAACATGTGTTGAAGAAATGTGTGGGATAAACAATATAGTGGCCAACTTTGGAAAAAGGGGAGTAATAAATCAGCTCATTGAAATTAAAAGGTCAAGATAAAATATGTGTTAGATAGAAATCACTTTCAAGGACCAGTGTGTGTCGATGTTTACATTGCTTTAATATGAAAAACGGTAAAAGCACAGATAATAATATGCAAATATTTAAACAGAATTAAGCGCAAATTTACCGACGTCATTTTGAGTGACGTTTTCTAATAATTATGAGGCTTGCCGAATTAGGACCAAAAGTGATAGAACACACCACATTTGATAATGATGTTGATGTTGTGTTATGATGATGATCATGGTGACTATGTAGTTCAAAAGATTGTTTTACAGATAAATTGCCGACTCGATGTTTACCTAATTGACATATTTATATTCTGAACAAGTATACCAACGAATACGAAGGGTTTTAAATAACATATTTCCAAAGAACATCTGTCTCATATCGATTCGGTTTAGCATGCATGAATGTTCGTTAAAACTACATTCATAACCTTTGAACCAAAAAGAACAAGTACCAACATGTCGCATGTTACAGGGAATAACATACGTGGATCTAAAGGGACACTGCCAGCTGACATCAAAGCAACACAATCCGAAATGCAAATACTTGTATTGTTCCAAACAAAAGAAAAGATGTAAATGTATATGAGGTTCGCGTATACATATTCATTTTTTTATTAAAACATATACAACTTTGATTAACTCGTTTCGGTCGTCCAATTAGTGATGATTTTGTTAGTTGAAGTGTAAAATTTATTGGTGAATACATTACTTTGAATTATTTATTTCAATAGTATACCTTCACTTACAGTATCATTATCTTTACAAGGGTAACGGATGAAGTCATACATTGTCCCATCAACTACCTGGGTTATCGGTCTTCAAATGTTGATTATGCAACGAATTGGCCAACAATGAGCAGTTTTACTAACTGAGTAATTTCAGTGAGCTATAAATCATTGAGATATGTATATTAAACTATATGACCGATATAGAACAGATCATACATAGGATTGGGAACTACAAGGACTGTCTCAAATGTCGTGGTGATTATCCTGCAAATACGATTAATGAATGGGATAGAACCGCTAGATACACCACAAAACATGTTAGAATAAGCTACACATTATTTATTTAATGACATTTAATGTTCAAACTTGCGTAAATGCAATGGTAATTACGATATTACTAAAACATTCTGAAGAATGCAAAATGGCCTTTTCCATGAACGTATACTGTGGTGCATATCGGTTAATATCGCACAGTCGTGCAACGTTTAATGTTCAAGTACCATTCATGTAAGTGCGCTTGCAATATAGCAGTCTATTGTGTTTGTTTAAACAGAAATGCTTAATAACGGAAAAGGGCACTGCAATACAAACAATGCATCACTCATAAACCTTGTAAGTACACAATCTTGAATTATTAAATGTATGTACGTTTTATTATCGGGCTGTCCCTTTAAACAACCCTCACCTTTTGAGTAGTTACAACTTCAGATAAGTCGAATAGTATATCAAAACATGTCACATGTTGGTTAAATCAATTTTTAGCTCACCTGAATATGAAACAGCTTAACATTTTCGCAGTTAAAAACACAATTTCACAGCATATAAGAATGAATCATGCTATAACGAAAATGCATGATAACAAATCAAAGCAAATACCTGGACATTGCTTTTGATTCTTAGTTGACTATTTTAACCTTACATAATGCTTTGTAGGGTTAAAGAAGAAAACATCAGTAATAGTGTCAAGTTTCTGGTTGTTCTTGATGTGGAATACTTGTTTACATTTGTAAGCAATATATTGATCTTCATAAAATGGTCTGCGCATTTCAGAACAGAACAGACCAGATTTTCACAGATTACGAAATTGTAACATTTTGTGACAACATCTGAGCAATTATTGAAGATAAGCAGCATAATAATAAACACACAGTAGTGCCTAGGACAAATCATAGTAAACCAGTGCGACAGTGACGGTGATGAGAACTTTTGTTTCGTAGTGAATCAGTAAAAAGAGAATGAATAATATATAAAATACAATAATAATTTCAGTGTTGCAGAAATATAGAAATAATGCTTTTAAGTAGTTCAGCAAGTAATGACATATTTTGAATGAAACGTTCCTCCTATTCAGCTTTTTACCGAAGACAAAAACGAAATGTACCAACAAGTCGGGAAACATTCACAAATAGTATGACATTGTGTAAGTAACATTGCTTAAGTTTCGTAAAATTATATAGACATTTAATACGAATTGCAAATACACCTTTGGAAAATTATATAAGCATGGACTAAATAGTGTCGTATCAATAAAGAACGATACATATAACTGGTTTTCCAATCACGTTTTTTTCGAATCAAATAAACCATCAATCTACAATGTCTACTGGAGCCCTAGCCTATCCATTACATTCAGGGCCCGTATACAATTATATTTTTTGGAAAGTTTAGGGGTAATATGGAATGACTTTACCATCGTCTTTATTTGACATTTATTTGCTGTGTAGGATATGGCTAGTTATGGTAACAGCCACAACGTACCCGAAAACAAAACGGAAATAAGTTGACAATTCCAAAATTATATGTCGAATGCTTCAAGATCTCGTTTGATAGCATATTAAATGTGCTTTTGTTGTCGATAGAGCACTTACAAGAATACATTATTGATGTAAGGTCAGAAAGTTTGAGTTTTTCTCCTATGACAATGTTAAAGGCCGCGCATTTACGAATGCCCGTTATTGTGTAATGGGCTGTGGTAATGAAAGTTGTGGCCTCCTTATGTGTGCCCTTTGTGTTTCTGCTGTGTATGCCATGTTGTCCCCCTACCTTACAATACTCAGAGTCAAGCTCGGGTCATAGCCCTGATGTGAAGAATTATACTATATTACGCAAAACATTGAAATGATTTTAGATCAATTGTATTTTGACAATCGCATAACAGGAGTATACAGTAATTAACATTGAAACATCATATTCTTCTTAAACAATACTTAAGTGTCATAAAACCTATTTTCATCAATCACTGTATTTAAGCTTTAGAAGTTTAGTTTGTTTGTCTTGGAAACCTTTCTATTATTCATGATCAACATTTTAGTTGTAAACTTTGCAAAAGTGCTCATAAGTTTCAACTCCTTTAACTGAGCGTTTACTCCGGAACATCAGGGCTATATCGTCTTTATACGTGTCAACATGATGGTAAATTCACAAACCGAATCTAGTTTCTTCATAGGTTAAACAGCATGTCTTAATATTTTATTAGCACCTCCCATGCAATAATTTGACAAGTGAATGCTTAGAGGAGGTGAGCAATGCGTAAAAACATAAGATCTCAGAATGACACATTATCCTCTAACTAGTTCGTTCATGTCGATTAAGTCTCTGGATGATATATATATATATATATATATAGAATAGTGTGAATATAAACTGAAATGAAAATACGTATGTAACTTATATGTCGATACGGTTGATACCATTCAAGAATGAATATAATTCGTTGGAATAATAAGGTTATACAACATGCGAAACAGGTAATATTTTATTATATTTAACATTTAAAATGTAAACATAAAAACACTAGCATATTGAAAAGGGTTGGGATATAAATCGGTGATTGTTTCAGCATGAGGCCGTTGAAGCATTCATATCAAATATAATATGTAACTAAAGCATATTAACCAACATCATGTTGAACCTCCCTCCATAACCAATTAGATAAATTGAAAATAAAGTTGTTTGTTGTGTTTCAGATATCTTGATTAGTATTAATATAATTAAATACATTAACAGTCAAGTTTTGTTTTTGTCTGTTAAATACCAATGCCTGTAACGGCATTTTGATAATCGCGAACCAACAATAAACTATTGAAATCCCAAAAAATGTTTTTATTTTTGTCAAAATTTGCGTATTCGACATTTTATATTATTGTGAATAGATGTGTATTTTTAAAATTATTTTGATGTTTTAAAAAATAATGACCAATGTGTTTTTCAATCAAAACTTATATTCATAAAATGCACGTATAATAGACTCAATAATAATTCCTATGCATTATATTTTTTATCGAAATGTCTGCCTTCGTCCGACATACACACCCCATTTTGCATTAAATGTACATACACTAAGATATAGTCCGAGAAAGAATGAACCTTTTGTTTAATAGACAAAACATTCGTTTATGGTTAATGAAATGTGCTTTATCTAGTTAATACGTATGCTAATCGATTACTGTAATTTTCCTGTTTGACTGTGTCTTGAAAGTAGTGCATACAAAGCACTGGGCTAAAATAGGCTAGTCAAGAAGAATCACAATTGGTTCATGCGTTTTCGCCATTTAGCCCACCTACACAATGATTCAAGAAACGGGTGAACGTGACCTAACCCCACTCGTTATTCAAAATGCACAAACTCTTTAAGATACACACTCAATCACATATGCTTGGAACACATGTTGAATCATTTAATTATAAATAAAACCATTAAACATTTGCACAAACAAACAATACTGTATTATAGATATGATACATACAATTACACAGATGTGTATATGATTGTATATTTAATGATTTTTCTGTTTGAAGAAAATGATAAGTTGAAAGAGTGAAATTACAAACTTACTCGTATTGGTTAAAAGGTTTGCTCATGTTATCAAGTAATAAATTAACAAGAAGCCTGAAAATGTCATATGAAAACAAAAACACTATTTTTCAAGATTGTTTATTTCGGAGCTTGTGTTGATAGGGAGTTTAAATAACATTGGTGAATATATGCAAACACGTGTACAGGATCTTAACTAAGCAAACATAGCCCGGTTCAGAGAGCTTCAAACTTCGTCCACAATAGTACTAAGTAACAAACTCTTCTTTATTAATCAGATCGAAACACGTACATGTTGTTAGTTGGTGTATAGTGTACATTGTAGTATAAATGATATCCAAGACATCGTAAACAAACCAGGGATTAACCATTGATCGAGACACCTTTCTCAATGTAACTTAACCTTTACTTTACACATGAAGAAGTGAAGGAAGGTATGATTTTTTTACTATAAAATTTGACTTACACTGGACATCCAGAGCTTCTTTGAGAGTTGATGAAAATTTTATCAAAGCACTTGTTGACGGAATGGTAATGTATGTTGCTGGTAAAAACACCTTCATTATAGTTGCTACAAATTATGAAATGTTTGGCATGTTTATTACTATCTTCTCATCATACTATCTTAGTCCAGATAACTGCATAACACATATCATAACATATACACATCTTTATTTAAACGATGATTTATCAATTTTCATAATGAAAAAAGACAACTATACATATATCTTTTTGAAGTTTTGTAAAACAAAAGCCCTCATTTGGTATTGCCATGTTATTACGTTCATGCCCACATGCCTTTGGAATTCGAACTAGGTAGATTATAAACATACACGTTACACATGTTACAACATATAGATATTCATTTGAAATATACTCTATATTATATATACATTATATTGATCTGTAACCAACAATGAAGACAAGTTGGATATTTTGCCCCCTTAGTGCACAACGGTGCTATCAGACATTTTCGAACATTTTGAGAAAATTGCATAACAATGTTTCAGAAAGTGGTAGTAAAGCTAAACATTTACACTTAACTTATGTGTTGAGTGTAATTTAAAATTGTCAGCTTCTGCAATAATAGTGTAATAAGTAACTTCAATAATTAAGGATACCTAATTAAATTTCTTTAAATGGTAATTTGTGTTACTAAAATCCATACAGCATACACCGAAAAAATGTTCCATTTTATATTGTGTTCTTTTTTACTCTCACTATTTTTAAAAAATGAGAGAATTACTGTCCCCAAAAAATTGCCATTTGACATTTGGTACCTTTTTACTCCATTTTTTAACAATATTTAATTGTGGAAAGATACAATTTGACAAATTGGACCCTTATATTCTCACATTTGATATATTAAAGTTGTGAATTCTTAAGTGCAACATCTGATTAATGGCACATTTTTATCCTTACAAATTTAAATATTATGTTTATAAATATTTAAGTAGAAAAGTATCCCATACATCCTACTGTATGAATCTCCCTCTTGTTGTTCTCTGAGCAATTGCAATGGGAAAACATTTTGGTATGGTACATGTTTGTTAAAGATTCCTCATGAACACATTTTTCTTATAAATAATTAAAAAAAAAGTAAATTCAATAAATAAAAAGCCAAAATGTACAATGTGCCATATAATTCGTTAGTTTTATATTTAATATGAAATGTGTTTATGCAATTTTTTTACCATTTTCGTAAATGGTAGTTTGTTCCCACGAAGGTTGTTAAGAGGTTTCACTTTGCACCTTTGGAAATGTTGAGCACAACATCTATCCCACCTTGACAAAAAACAGGAACTTTATTTGAAAATTGACAGTGTCGATCTGTTCCCTACTGTATTGATTATATCAATTGAAAATGCAGAAAATGATCATTCTACGGACTAAATAATTTTGGTTAAGGTTTAACTGCAAAATGAAACTTTTCTTTATCGAAAAAAAGGTTTGAAAAAGTACACGAAACTCTAAATAAATCAACATATTTTTTGTACTCGAAGGCATGGTTTACAGTTAATACTGGTTTTATCCTTAGGAGATACTGATAGGGTAAGCATATATGTTTACTAATAAATCACTGAAATATTATAAAATCAGAGAATAAAGTAAAACATTGTGCTGATGCGGGATACATCCCACAAGACAACGGCCGACAAAAGAAGGGGAAAAATCGTCGATTTTGTTTTGTGTCAAGTTTGTTTTTGAAAAACTTCATGATATATCTTTGTATTGCTAAATTAATTCAGCTTTAAGAAAAGGTATGGTTATGGGGATGCAACATGTTTCATTTATATTTCGTTAAAGATGTTGCTTTAACATGAAATTACATAGGGATTGGAATAAGTATATTGTGACCTGTATCGCTAGTCGATCCGTTAGAACAAAAAGACGAAAATGACGACCTAAAGTGATCTATTTTTCTATTCAAATTTGGCTCAGTCAGTTGATAAATGATCGAAAACTTACGAAAACAAGTTGTGCATTATTAATTTGATTGAGTATAACTAAGGTCGACTTCTTTGGTTTAATAAGTAATATTGATGAACATTTTGTTAAATCACATTGCGATTTAATAAATTTATTTTAATAAATTTCATTTCGATAGCCATAGTGTTTTAATTCACGTTTTGATATCATATGAATGTCTATATCGACTTTGTAGACACACGTGTAGCCATTAAACTTATCGTTATGTACATAGCTTGTTTGTCAATATTTACGATCCGATCAATCGATTGGTTTTGTATTGTCGGAAACCTTGCCAAGTGATTTTCAATGAGGAATACCGGAATAGAACATTTGTTATCTTCTAATCAATAGTGCGTTCCGGAAAGCATTTTAATCGCATGAATAACAACGAGGGTGTTTAAAACGTTGTGGTTGTGCAAAAATGAATTATTGAGAATGAGGAACGTATTCCAATAACTGAGGTTTCGCTGTTATAACTTTTTCATAACCACCATTACTTATAATCGCTGTTTACCATAATTGCTTCAAAGAATGTATTATATGTAACTTCGAGTTAAATAAGAAAATGGCTATACAATGTGTTTGTTTCCGGTTTCTTCAGGCATGCACAACTTTTAATTGACCGTTTCACAGATTTTGGCATGTATTGAAGTTTGTCATTAAATTCTTCAAATTAATAAATGTAAATATTGGAACTTCAAAGCTCAAGTAAAAAAAAAATAAAAATATAGAAAGAAAAAAAGGAATCCACTACTGGGCTCAAACAACTTACTACTTGAGTACAATTCAAACGCTTAGACCACTCGGTCATCCTAATACAGTGAGTGGTGTATTTTATACTTTTTATAAGCAATCCTCGTAGTGTCACAAAATATAACGACAACAAAAGAACTCTCCAAATTATTCAATCGTTTCGCGTTGCAACGATTTATAATTTTTAGGTTTCTAAATCGTCAATAGATGCATATAATGGATATTTTAGAGCATGGTTAATGTTCAGTATTACTGTTTCCTCACATATATCATAACCGCAACGAAAATTTGCGATTCTGAAACAATGTTTACAATTTTGTCAATTTACCAAAACGTGATAAGGTCAATTTAAGGGACAAATTGTGAAGCTTGAGGAGTAATATCATATTATTACATCGACAAAAAAAGATTATGTATTGAAAGTGGAATACTTTTGCTTTTCAAACGTTTATATATATGATTGTACGTGAACCGCAATTGTGTCTAGGTTATCCAAACACAACTATTTACTCGAGTGCTATATTAAGCTCTCATGCATTTCCAACTATACTAAGTGACCACCCTTGAATATAAATCCCTTACCACAACTAATTTTATTTAGTTTCACCGCATACGTTTCTTTCAATTAAACTCGTTCTCAGTTTGGTTAAATGACAATTAAACAACAAATGATTGAAAAAATGTAATTACATGAAGTATTGTATTCACGTACATCATGATGCAGGATTTTATTATTTGGATCACGAAATGTACAATACTGCATCAATATAATGGTATAGAGGCGTAGATAACTTTGTGAGTAACACGGTATTCAACACATCGCATTATATCGCTCTTTGCACTTAATCGCTTAACTGTTTAATGTTCAAGAACCATTCATGTAAGCAAAATATTGGACTTATGTTATTTTGTTATACAGGGAATGATTGATAGTAGCAAAATGCTTTCAAATACTCAAAATAATAGATACAAATTATTAATAACACACATTTATATAACTGAACTTTAAAAATCTTCGAACCGCAACACAATATTGATTTAAAACAAAAGAAAGAAAATACTTGGTTTGGTATAGATCTATATTTTTATACAACCCACATACGCCTATTGCGTAGTTGTGTTCACAAAAGAACAAGTGCGTGCGTCAAATGGAAAGATTGCTGCATATTTAATGTGGTTCAATGTGTGTGTTAACATCGGAATTATTGCGTTTGAATATTTATATTAGAAAACAATCGAATCGAATTAGGTATTATTTAGCCATATCTTATGTTAGTAAGTGGTCACTTTAAAATAAAAATAAATATTTAAAAAGGTGGCATTAAGCTTATAGTATAGTGGATATTGTCAAAGGAATGTATGCAATTTGTTTTGCTTAAGACTATTGGAATTACTATAAAATCGTGGTATTCTACTCCAAACACTGGGTTTATTTCTTACATATAGCAAAACTAGATATCAGTTTGAGGGTTTCAAGTATCTGTGCTTTGGGTTATTAACTATATCGTATATATATTCAAGTTAATGTATGCTAAATTATTAAATGTGTGCCATTTGACGACAAACACTAGCGACGGATTTAGCAATGACGTAACTAAAATATTGGGATACCTTTAAGCCCCGGAGTAAAGTATTCGAGTAATTTATCTGTTTGTTAAATATTGTTTTCTGTTTAAAATAAGTTATTATTTATTCAGATTAATTAATAAACAAAACAATTATGTTTATAAGTTACGTATTTATTTCTAGTTATATATCTTTAATTGGGTCATTATTCAGCAGCAAAGGCTTTACAATGAGTCAAGAGTCGGGTGTGGCCGCGCTTTTGTTAATTATAATTGAAAGCATTTGATTACATTTAGTTGTTTATATTAACTTTATGCAACTTCATTAAAATAAAATTATTCAATAGATTAGAAAAAAGTCTCGATTTTTGCATGTTCGCTTCGTTTTTTGGTTCTTTGTGAATGCCCACCTACTTTCAATTTGAGGACCGAGAAATATCTTAAAATGAACAATGTAACATATTTCCTGAAACATTAGTGCAGTTGTACAGAACAAGAAAAAAACATTTGACGTTGACATATTATTGCTTTTACACCCAAATGCCTTTATAGTTCAAACTATGTAAATTATTAACATCCATGTTGCACACAGTCACATGTGTAACATAAGGATATTCATTTTAAAATGGAATCTTTATTAAATATACATTATATTGATATGACATCATCTATGGAAACATGTTGGATATTTCATTCTCTTATTGCAAGAAGGCACCATTTGACTTTTTCAAGGTATTTAGAAAATAACACACCATTGTTTCATGAAGTTGTATTTCAAGGTCAAGCATTAACAATTTACATATTTTTGTTTATGTTATGTAAACTAGAATACTTTTGCAAAAGCTCTGTAGTAAATAACTTAATTATTTAAGGACATCTTATTAAATTAATGTAAATTGTTCCTTTGGAACTTAACCAATTGGAAAGCACATAGTGGAAAAAGGAACCATTTGACATATGTTACCTATTCACCCTCACTATTGTTTGAACAAATAAGACATATATAAGTAAAAAAGTTGCCTTTTGACATTTGGTACCTTTTCACACTCACTGTTTAAACAAATGAGAAATATTTCAGAGGAATGGGTACCCTTTAATACATTGCACCATCATACTCTTACAATTGTTGTCTAAACATTTAAAAGTCTGCAGAGGAAAAAGGCAACTCCTGAATAATGCCCCATGTTTACTGTTCAACATTTAAATAATACTATAAACTTTACAGTAGGAAACTATCTTATAAATGATACTTTATGGACCTTCCTTTTGTTGTTACCTGATTAATTCCAGAGGCACCAACTTTGATATGGTAAAATTCTATTGAAGATGCCACATGAAAACATTTTCTTTTAGAATTATTTAAATAAAAGGTGTAACTTCAATAAAATCAAAGGCAAAAAGTGTCATATTCCTTATGTTTCTATATTATATTGAACACACAAATACGAATTTCTAAATCGACACAACATAAGCATTTGATTTATTTGTGATTTGATATTATCTGTATCTACTTACATTCATAAAATAATCCGTTTATTCGCCAATATTTATCGCATGTGTATGTTTGCTTTATTTCCGAGTACCTAGGGAGTGTCCACTAGTTTTCCGTTTAAGCACCACACACTAATTTATTACAGAAGTAAAATTTTACATTATTCCTGACTGTTTTGCAGTAGTAAAAAACTACGTTCCTGCTTTTTGAATTGCCTCTTATTTCTTACAGGCCCAAATGCCTTGATAATTAAAAATATGTAAATTATAAACATACATGTAAACTTTCAAATGTGTTACAACAACGCAGGAAACCCGAAACCTTGTGAGCAGTGTAAAACCATT